>JAOVYX010015838.1:0-26489 GCA_035668315.1 Drosera spatulata | reverse complement strand
CCCAGCCTCCCTCCTCCTTCCTCTCCACTACACTCCTCCTTCCCTTCCCCAGCCAGCCGCGCCGCCTCTACCTCTACCAACTCGCAGCAACCGCCAGCCCAGGCTACAGCCGCTGCCGTTGTCCGGATCGTCGCCTGAAGCAGCCACCGCCTCCACTGCCGCAGCCGCCGCCCATACCGCCGCCGCGTCCGTCGTTCTCCTTCGTGACGACTGCAGCCGCCTCCAAGTCGCCCAGCCCGCGAACCTCCGCCACCAGCTGCTGCTCAGCCGCCGTCGATCGCCGGCCACCACAGCCTCCAGTCCATCCACCGCCGCAGCGAGCCGCCACCCTGCCTCCAGCCCCACCACTAGCAGCTCCAGCAGCCGCCACCAGCCAAGCCTCCCTGCCGCCAGTGTCGTCGTCTTATCAGCACACTGCCCCAGTCCGCCACTAACCAACCACCACCACACACGCCAATCCATGAATTTAGGTAACCCAACCCTATCAAAATATCCTTAATGTTATGACTTCTGGTTGTGAATCTGAGATTGCATGTGTGTCATGTATGGGACGGATTGTTGATGTGAATTGATGGAGTTTGGGACTGTGCTTAGACGATGATGCGCAGGTTGCGGTGAGTTTGGGAAATAAGGGTGTTGTATGGAGTGACCATATGGGTTGATGATTATTGTTTGAGTAATAATTATACGATAATACGATATGAACGTAACTAGGATTAAGAGTGTACTTATTAAAATGAAACCTTCAATGAATGCAATAATACAATTAATGGGTATGAAAATAAGGGTTCTATGGTCGCATTGGTAGGGGCGGAGGCCCTTAGATAGTTCTTGGTCGTATGGGGGAGAGGAATGGTACCCCGGAGGATTCTATGGTCGCATTGGTAGGGGCGGAGGCCCTTAGATCGTTCTTGGTCGCAAGGGGGAGAGGAATAGTACCCCGGAGGATTTTATGGTCGTATTGGTAGGGGCAGAGGCCCTTAGATCGTTCTTGGTTGCATGGGGGAGAGAAATGGTACCCCAGAGAATTTCATGATCGCATTGGTAGGGACGGAGGCTCTTAGATCGTTCTTGTTCGCATGGGGGAGAGAAATGGTACCCCGGAGGATTTTATGGTCGTATTGGTAGGGACGGAGGCCCTTACATCATTCTTGGTCGCATGGAGGAGAGAAATGGTATCCCGGAGGATTTCATGGTCGTATTGGTAGGGGCGGAGACCCTTAGATCGTTCTTGGTCGCATGGGGAAGAGAAATGATACCCCTTCGAAGATTCTAGGGTCGCAATTGAGTAAAGAGAAAGGGAATTAGTTAATCTTTCTTCGGTGGTGGAATCTAACTGTGAAGGTTAATATCACTGTAGCACGTGCTTCAGTGATGGGAACAATACTAATTAGAAAGCTGGACAAGATATAACATGGTAGGGTCATAAATGAATGACTAATGGAATAGTCGGGACTAAATAAAATGAGAACGAAAAGAAAAAAAAAAGGGGGGGGGGTTTAATATTCTGCCGAATGTGACGTGCTATGCCAGGTAACAGGGCTATAGCATATGACATCCAATCCATGACAGTACCCGGGATCTACTGAGCGAATCTTTGCTCATTGGTTTTTTTATTTTCCTTATTTGTCTCTTTTGCAGGTTCAGGTGAGGAGGGTGAAGTTTCTGAGTAGATGTTCTGGCATGGCTTATATTATATATAATATTTGGAACGTATGGTTGTACTTGAGTCATAAGACCGAATATGGATGATTGTAATAATTGCCTTCTCTTACGTTCTGTTAAGTAAACCCTATTATGAAATTGTCTTACTATGGACCCCGGTCTGTAGCGGCAGTGACGTCACGTGCTTATAAATCAATAAATTCTTCGTGGCGTTATAAAATGATATCAAACCAATGGGTTTACAAGGAACCTAGAGAAGACATAAAAATAGAAGCATATGGACGTAAGTATGGTAGTTATAACTGGTTTAAGTACATTGATTGAGCATGTACTTTGTGTGATGTTGCAGAATGAATTATGGTGTCGAATTGGAGGTGGATGATGTGCTGCAAATGACACCTCGCTATCACACTAGGACTCGACTGTGTGAGCACATCGACTGGATCCGTGACCACACCCTGCGAAAGACTGCCGACCTAAACGAATGTTTTAAGCACCCGGTCTTTCACGCCAAGATTTTACTGAAATCCCTTCCTCAAAGAGAGTTCAAATTCTTTCAGGAAAAATATGCGGATCTGCTCATAGATGGGAAGCCAAACGAAAAATACCTTGAGAATGGCAAATGGCGAGTGGGTTTCGATGAAATAATCGATGAGATCTATGCCGACATGGTGATCAATGGGGAAACTGAACGATATCACCTATAAGTGTACTCTCAATGAATCATGTGTAATAAGTCCAAAAGGGCATTGGGTACGAACTAAATGATTTAGGTACGGACTGTATGAAACTATGTTAATGTGGACCCCAAAATGTAATAATTGTACCTAATGCCTGTGTCAGGCGCGTGTACGAATTAAAAGAGTAGTTGTGGACGGAATGAGGCCACGTTATAGTGGACCCAGGACACGTGATGAATGTTATTTCAAGTCATGTCTTCTATGTATTGGTGTTTTATATATGCTGGATGAGTACTACATTACAACTTCAACACAACTGAGATTTTCTTGTTAATTAATTACAGATAACCAATGGATCCCTATCATCAGTATGGTGCTGACTCGTTGGAGATCCCCACCCTACCAGGTAGAGCTCACAGACAGTCCCGAGCTGGGGGCTCCCGAGGACAACGAGCGGCGAATGCATCGGGCGACCGAGTCACTGAGTTCCTAGTTGACGAGCTCATCAGAGGTAGGAACCGAGGCCCCCAACCAACATAGGATCGGGATGCTATGTTCAGGAACATCAATGTACTCAATCCGTCGCGGTTCACTGGAGAGGATGACCCCACTCTTCTGGAGGAGTGGATTAGAGAATTCGAGAAGTTGTTTACTACCGTCCACTGCCCGGAGCACTGGTGGGTAAACTATGCCATCTACTACCTCCGAGGAGAGGCAGATGCCTGGTGGCATACCGTGGAGGATCGCGCCCGAGTTTCAGGGTTCAATTGGACGGGATTCACTCAACTACTCTGAAACAGATACTATCCCTAGCAGTTGCAGGAACGCAAAGAGGAAGAACTGATCACTCTACAACAAGGGGACATGACAGTGGTGGAGTACGCACAGGAGTTCACGAAACTCCTACGTTTCATGTCAGTATTTTACCATACCGAGAAGAAGAAGAAGAGCCAATTCCGTAGGGGCCTCAATTCGAGGCTCAAATCAGTTATTGCAGCCATGAAGTTTGCAACCTATCAGAACATGTATGAAGCAATGCTCAACCAGGAGCAGAGCTTTTATGAAGAAGATGAGGAACGATGTACCTTACAGGGCAGTAGAAGTGGGAAACGTTTCGGCCAGTCTTCTTACTCTGGGTCCGGAGACAGCTCACCCTTACAGAGATCTTCACAGAGCAATACATCATCCTACGATGGGTCGCCCAAGAGATTTCGAGGACAATCCAACCAGCAACTTGGATCCCCTTTGAGCCCTAGAGGTAGTCACCGTACTGTCTCGGGACCGCAGCGTTACCCCCTTGACTTCACCGGATGTTATAAGTACGGCAAGGAAGGGTACTTCGCGCGGGATTGTCGATCTAGGACTATCTCCTGCTTCACTTATGAAGAGATGGGTCATAGGAGCGACGATTGTCCTGGGAATGCACCTGTTGCTCCGACCCGTGCTAGAGGGGCCATCTCAGGATCTCGTCCGGGACCATCAAGTAAGCAATCGGCGGGATCGGGCAATAGACCAGGCGGCAGAGTGTTCATGATGGAACCACAGATTGCACAACAGAGTGGCGCCGTCGTGACGGGTAACATCCACTTA
This sequence comes from Drosera spatulata, assembly GCA_035668315.1. Classification (NCBI taxonomy): domain Eukaryota; kingdom Viridiplantae; phylum Streptophyta; class Magnoliopsida; order Caryophyllales; family Droseraceae; genus Drosera; species Drosera spatulata. The sequence goes on along the minus strand of JAOVYX010015838.1, from coordinate 22,554 downwards.
TTATCTCAGTCTATTTATGCGTTATTTGACTCGTTCATATCCACGTCGTTCATGGAAGGCCACGACATCCCAATGGGTTACCCAATGGTGACGTCGTACAGTGCACAAGTCACATCCCCCAGGCCCCAATAGTGATAGGAGGTGAAGATTTCCCAGTCGACCTGATCCAATTCCATCTCCATCATTTCGACGTGATTCTGGGGATGGATTTGCTAGAAACACATAAGACAATCATTGACTTTGAGAGAAAACTTATTCATCTGAAGAGTTCCAAGGGCGGGAAGATTACCTTCCATGGAGAGGGCTTGAGAGCTGAGCTAAGGCTAGTTTCGGCATTATCTGCGCAGAAATTTCTGCGTAAGGGATTTCGAGGCTACCTGTGCAGTCTTGAGACATCGTCCGGGGCGGGAATAGATATTTCTGCAATACCCGTTGTCAGAGAATATACAGACGTGTTTCCTGAGGACATTCCGGGAATGCCACCTTGTCAAGAAATCAACTTTGGCATTGACTTGGTACCAGGCTCAACTCCGGTGTCTAAAGCCCTCTATAGAATGGCCCCAGTGGAACTGAAGGAGTTGAAGGAACTTTTAGAAGAACTGCTACAAAAGGGATATATACGACCTAGCGTCTCGTCGTGGGGAGCACCAGCACTGTTCGTGAAGAAAATGGACGGGAGCATGAGGTTTTGTGTTGATTATCGTGAACTTAATAAAATCACGATTAGGAATCGATACCCACTACCTCGGATCGATGATTTATTTGACCAGTTACACGGAGCAGTCATCTATTCTAAGATCGATCTTCGGTCGGGATATCATCAGCTACGCATTCGTCGTAGCGACATTCCCAAGACAGCGTTTCGCATACGCTATGGGCACTACGAATTCCTAATAATGCCTTTTGGGCTTACGAATGCCCCATCGACATTCATGGAATTGATGAACCGAATCTTCCAACCATACCTGGATCAAATCGTGGTAGTCTTCATTGATGACATCCTAGTCTACTCTAAAACTATAATACCCCAAACAAATGCTTAAATGGTTTGATACTACTACCTATACCAACAAGGTGCACCTTCCTTTTCGGTAGCCCATCATTTTAGAACTCCGCAGTTAAGCGTGCTTAACACGGAGCACTGCTGGGATGGGTGAGGTAGTAAGGATTTGGCCGGGGCGTTACAATATGGTATCAGAGAACCCTACGACCGCGTGCTGGACCTGTGGTCAAGAGGTCCAGGTCAGCCGCGTAGCGAGGGAAAGTTCTGGGGCTGTGTGTGGTGCTTGAAGTCGCAACGAGGACGTTGTGTTCTTTAAGTGGACGTGTATGTAATATCCCAAGCAAATGCTTAAATGGTTTGATAGTACTACCTATACCAACAAGGTGCATCTTCCTTTTCGGTAGCCCATCACTTTAGAACTCCGCAGTTAAGCGTGCTTAACACGGCGCAATGTTGGGAAGCGTGACCTCTTGGTGAAGACCCGGTAGCAAGGATTTGGCCGGAGCGTTACAATATGGTATCAGAGCAACCCTGCGATCGTGTGCTGGACCTGTGGACAAGAGGTCCAGGTCAGCGGCCTGGCGAGGGAAGGTTCTGGGGCTGTGTGTGGTGCTTGAAGTCGCAACGACGATGTTGCGTTCTTTAAGCTGGGGTGTATGTAATACCCCAAGCAAATGCTTAAAATGGTTTGATAGTAATATCTATACCAACAAGGTGCACCTTCCTTTTCGGTAGCCCATCACTTTAGAACTCCGTAATTAAGCGTGCTTAACACGGAGCAATGCTGGGATGGGTGACCTCCTGGGATGTTTCTCAGGGTGTGCGCGAGTGAGGTCAAAGCGCACTGAAAGGATTAGTGTTGATCTGTGGGGCTAGTTGTCAGCCTGACGAGCGGTTCTTGGTGACGACCAGGTAGCAAGGATTTGGCCGGGGCGTCACAAAAACCATAAAAGACCACGAAGTACGTCTACGCATAGTCCTCAAAACGTTACGGAACCACCAGTTGTACGCCAAGTTGAAGAAATGTGAATTCTGGCTGGAGGAAGTCACATTCCTCGGGCACGTGGTGTCCGGATAAGGCATCAGGCTCGATCTGAAGAAGATAAAAGCAGTCACGGAGTGGACCAGACCGACCAACGCCACCGAAGTTAGGAGCTTCATTGGATTGGCGGGGTACTACCGCCGATTTGTCAAGGATTGTTCCAACATAGGTATGCCCTTGACAAGTTTGACGCGCAAATCTTTAAGGTTTCTGTGGACAGACAAATGTGAAGCGGCATTCCAGGAACTGAAGAGACGCCTAACTATAGCACTGGTCCTCGCCCTTCCAGCGGGTGAGGAAGGATTCTGCATCTACAGCGATGCTTCTATACAGGGTCTTGGATCGGTAGCAAGGATTTGGCCGGGGCGTCACAAAAATCATAAAAGACCACGAAGTACGTCTACGCATAGTCCTCAAAACGTTACAGAACCACCAGCTGTACGCCAAGTTGAAGAAATGCGAATTCTGGCTGGAGGAAGTCACATTCCTCGGGCACGTGGTGTCCGGATAAGGTATCAGGATCGATCCGAAGAAGATAAAAGCAGTCACGGAGTGGGCCAGACCGACCAACACCACCAAAGTTAGGAGCTTCATTGGATTGGCGGGGTACTACCGCCGATTAGTCAAGGATTTTTCCAAGATAGGTATGCCCTTGACAAGTTTGACGCGCAAATCTTTAAGGTTTCTGTGGACAAACAAATGTGAAGCGGCATTCCAGGAACTGAAGAGACGCCTAACTATAGCACCGGTCCTCACCCTTCCAGCGGGTGAGGAAGGATTCTGCATCTACAGCGATGCCTCCATACAGGGTCTTGGATGCATATTGATGCAACACGGCAAGGTGATTGCATACGGATCAAGACAATTAAAGCCCTACGAGGTGAACTACCCGACACATGATCTTGAACTAGCTGCTGTAGTATTCGCACTCAAAATCTGACGACATTATTTGTATGGTGTCACCTGTCAGGTCTACACCGATCATAGAAGCCTGAAGTACATCTTTACTCAAAAGGAGCTGAACATACGACAACGAAGATAGCTAGAACTAATAAAAGACTATGACTTGGATATTCAGTATCATCCAGGCAAGGCCAATGTAGTGGCGGACGCATTGAGTAGGAAGGTCCGTAGAGCAGAGGGTAGTCTACAAATGTTAAGGATCACGGAGGCCGAACTGATCGATGAGTTTAACAAGCTGGAGATAGAGGTTCGAATACGATCGCTGGAAGGGGTACTGATGAGTTTACAGATTCAGCCGACCTTATAAGAAGAGATAGCGCACCCAGGGGAGTGACGAATCGAGGCAGAAGATAAGGAACGAAGTTTACTTAGGGAAGGCCCCAGGGTTCATGATCCATGAAGACGATGCCGTATGATTTCAAGGACGGCTGTGCGTGCCTAATGATCCGGAACTGAAGAGAAGAATCATGGAGGAGGCACACCAGATGCCATACTCCATCCACCCTGGAGGTAATAAGATGTACCAGGACTTGAGACGGAACTTTTGGTGGGGCAAGAAAGATAGCAGAATTCGTGTCAAGATGTCTCACTTGCCAACAGGTGAAGATAGAACACTAACGACCCGGGGGATTACTTCAACCCTTAGAAATTCCCACATGGAAATGGGAGTCAATATCCATGAATTTTATCACTGGACTTCCAACGAGCATTGGGGGTAAGAACTCGATCTGGGTCATTGTAGACAGACTGACTAAATCTGCACACTTCTTACCCATCAAGAAGACCTGGGATGTGAGGCGACTGGCGGGATTATATGTGAATGAAATTGTTAGACTTCACGGTGTACCAAGTACTATCATTTCAGATAGGGATGTTAGGTTCCAATCACGATTCTGGAAGGGCATACAGGAGGCATGCGGGACACGTCTGAATTTCAGCACCGCTTTCCATCCAGCAACTGATGGCCACACAAAGAGGACTATACAGACATTGGAGGACATGCTAAGAGCGTGTGCACTTGACTTTACGGGGTGTTGCGACGCATACTTACCACTGATGGACTTTACCTACAATAATAGTTTCCACGCTACTATTGGCATGGCACCATACGAAGCATTATACGGTAGAAAACGTCGATCGTCAGTGTACTGGGATGGCATTAACGACATGGTGGCCCTAGGGCCTGAGATGGTACAACAGATGGCTGATACGATCAAGTTAATTAGATCCCGGATGAAGATCGCTCAAGATCAACAGAAGAGTTATGCGGATAACCGACGACGACGGTTGAAATTTGAAGTTGGAGATCATGTCTTCCTGAAAGTCTCCCCAACGAAGGGGGTAATGAGGTTCGGGAAGACAGGGAAGTTGAGCCCCCGCTACATCGGGCCCTTCCAGGTTCTAGAAAGAGTGGGGACGCTTGCCTATCGGTTTGTTTTACCAATTGAATTGTCAACAGTACACTACGTGTTAATGACCGACAAATCCACCTCTTCAACACCCTCAAAATCATAAAAGTCACAAATGAGCCCTACTAGAAAGGAACTGCAGACGGGGGTGGTTAGAAACTTCGAGACTTTATTGCATGAGTCCGAAGAGGTTAAAGAAGAGGCAGAATGCATCCAGGAAGTTGGATTGAAATATCAGTGCGAAATCACTAGCCACATCTTTGATGAAGAGGTCATGGAATTCATAGAAAAGGCTAGAGTTTTGAATAATTTTCAGGAAATAACGTACACATACAAGAAGCTAGGCATCCGAATCACAACAGAAGACATGGCAAGATTTTTCAAGCTCCCCAACGAAGGCTCAAGGATAATTCCCTCAACTGTTGTTACTGAAGGACGACTCGCAATGCTCACTCCGGAATATCAGAAGGAGGAAATCAGAACAATGAAGAAGTTTTTGTTCAAGGAACACAAATTTCTTACTGATGTAGTCAAGAAGGCCATAATGTCCAGGGAATTTTCCAAAGATCATATCACACAAGATCAACAGGAGATCATGTGTGTCATCCTGATGAGGCACAAGATCAACTGAGCAAGTCTGCTAATGTATCAATTAGCAACTGTAGTAGAGACCAGGCAGCCTCTCTACGGCAGGGTTCTCAGTATCATTGTGAAGAACAAGCTGAAGCTGTCTGACTCTCAGGCAAGACCATGGACTATTTCCAAGCAAATCAATATAAAGAAGATTGAAAAATTGCCAGCAGGTTTGACGAAGATAAGGAAAGCCATTATAGCACAATCACAACCACCACCAAAGCCTGCAGTGTAGCAGAGGGCTGAAGAGCCCAACAAAAAGACGGCTCCTAAGGCTGTCAAGCCACCAAAGAGGAAGTTGACACTCCAATCTTCTGAGGAATCAGAAGAACCTGCAACAAGGTGAACGTTCGAAGAGGAAGTTGAGTTCGCAGACGTGCAGACCACTACTGCAAGCACTACTGCACTTGCAGTAGTGTAGACGAATGAAGTACTCACTGCAGCAGTGCAGACGACTGGTAAAGCTGCAGACCTACAACAGATTGAAGAACTTGTGAGCAACAGTTGATACAACCAATCACTGTCATTGAGAAAGGCTCATCCTCAAAGACACTTCCCCCAAAGATCCCCAAAGTGGCAGCTTTGCATGACTCGAATGTAGCACTCGAGTTCATAAAGGAGGGTATAGACGAAGACCTGTAACAGTCCATACTAGGCTCAATAATAAGCTTCGAGGAAACTCAGGAGGGTCCTCGAGCTACGTTTAGAAAGGAAATGCTTGCGAGGGGATACACATGAAAGGAGATTGAGGATATTGAAACAAAACTTCGAAATCTCAATGCCTCAATTCCAGAAGAAGCCCTTACTGCATCAATAATCACTATTACCGAGATTACTGCAGACGAGCCGGCCATAACAACAACCACCATCACAGCAGATCAACCAACAACAACAAATTTGGTTCCCTACACCAATGTGTCTCTTGTTCTATATGCTGATGATGATGATGGTAATGAAGATTAAGGCAAGATGGGAAGCTACAACAAAGGAGACAGAAGCTGCAGTAGTAGACCACTGAGGTTCAGGAGCAGACGAGTACAGCAAAGTAGACGGGCGTCGTACCTGCAGATGAGCAACTCATTCAACCTTCAATCACACAATTAATGCAAGAAATGGAGGAACTACAAGTCCAGATACCTATTCAGACACCAGAAGTCTTTGTAGAAGAGCCAAAGATGCCAAAGGTTGAAGAGAAGACTGCAGAAGAGAGCTCATCGAAGGGAATGACCCTTTCAACACTCAGAAGACATCTGCTAGAGGACACTCCCTCGGTTTACGAAGCAACAAGTCAGCAAAGGAAAGTCTCATCAATCCATATTCAATTCACTCCACAGTCATCATTTGGATTACAGCAGACAACTGAAGACCCCTCTTCAGTTGAATTCCCCCAAGGCCTGCTGTATGGAGCAATCTCCAACGTCCCCATGACTCCACAAACAGCCACTAGGAGTCTTAGACTGGGAATGAAAGAAGCCAAGCTGCCACAGCACATGGAGACTTCGGTGTCAACAAGAACTAGGTCTGCATCCAGGAGGAAGCAGACTGGAAGAACACTAGAAGCCTCCTCATCCAGCATTGATAAGAGGCTGTATCAACTGGATCAGAATCTCTACGAAGTCAAAGAATAGACCAAGGACGCTCTGCATGACTTTGCCGAAGTACTCCATCCTCTTGCAGACTAACTTGCAGTAAAGAGGAGTAGGATGGATGAAAACTTCAAGACAGCCTCAAACCACAATTGATTGCATAACGCACAAGCTATCAAATTCAAAAAACTGCAGGCCACCATTCAAGAGACGTAGAGTCGACTGCAGACATACATCCTCAACAACGATAAGCGACTCAGTATCCTGGAGTCCAAAGTAGATGCAACCATCAAAAGATCCAAAACTGCACAGAACAACATAGCAGCTGAGCTCTTAGCACTAAAGGAAGCTGTCAAAAATCTCACCCAGAGCATCAATGTAAACAGAAAGGGGGAGAAGAGTGTAGCAGAGAAGACTTCAGAAAGGAGGGGTGGATCAAGATCTCAGGGGGAGATACAACCACCAAGACATACAGTAGAAGGAGCATCTGCAGCAGAGCAATCCACAGCTGGCCAAAGTAGCAGAAGTACAGTAGAACGATCAACAGCAGAGCAATATAGAAGATCCTCAAAGCAGCAACAGATGAGGAAGCCGAAGCACAAATGACCAAAGTCTTTACAGCAGGATTATCCTTCCAAAAAAGGACGGAGGGATTAAATCTTAGGAAAACGTAAGTCCTCTTATGTTTGTAATAATTTTATTTTTCTTAAAAAGAATTATTGAAAAGTGATCTTGCTGTTAGAATTTCTTAGGAGTTTTATTTGCATCAATTTAGGGGGAGATTGATAAGAATGTGCAATCCCTCCGCTTGTATAGAAATTAATAAACAAAACTTAAGAAGAAATTATGTATATAATAGATGCTTAGGCTGTAATAGTTAGCTAGGTAGTTGCAGATTAGGGCCAGAGGTCGTGTAGCAGAAGCATGCAGAAGAGGGCTATGCAGGCTACAAGGGGTTATAAAATTACATGTCAAAGATCAGATACATACAACAGCAAAAGCGTCTTAGAGTTCTCATGATCTAGAACCATTCCAATGTTCAAGACCAGTTCCAGCAGCAAAGTGAAGTGAGGCATATCGCAGTGCAAGTATGCAAGCTGAATTACAGAAGACTGAGTGCAGTGGTGGGTGCAGACGAGGCTACACTAGCAGGCTAAGCAGATGAGGTCTGAAAGTTGTTGAGTGGGAGATAAGTTGCAGCAGACTGGCTGCAGTACTTGGTACAAGTGAAGTTACAGAAAGGCTGGATATGAAGACTGTGCAACAGAACTCATGCATCCAAGGGTACAGCAGAGGCTGGCGGCAGAGGGATACAGCAGAGAGTGCAACAGAGACGTACAGTAGACCTGGTGCATGCGTCTGGGTGCAGTATAAGTTATGCTGGAATGGAAAGGAACAAGGAAGGGGTAAAAAAACAAGAAGGTGAGGCAATGGTGATGTGTGTAGGATCAAAAAAGGTGAAGCCAGGTCACTCTACTACAGTAGAGGATAAAGCTGTCACTATTAGATCGTACAGTAACGGGTTCTGGTTTCCTGAGCCTATAAAAGGGAAGACACAGTGCACAAGAGAAAAGAGGGACGAGTCTGAGAAAATTTGAATATCATTTGAGAGCTTTCAAAGAAAGAAAAGTCTTGGAGACTCGCTGTACACGATCTGAATAAAAAATCCAAGATCTCTGAAGAAGGTTCAGTAGTCTGCAAGTGAAGAACAACAACTACAGCAGAGCACTGCAAGATCTAGGTTCTTCATCCTTTAGCAAGAAGAGTCTTGTTGTAAAGGGGTTTCTCTTGTAAACCACAAACAAGAAGATAATGAATCTCTTCTTGGCTTGGCTACACTGATCACCAAGGGAAGACTGGACTAAACTCCTATTAATTGTTGGTAGCAAGGGTCTGAACCAGTATAAATCCTGTGTTATTTATATTTCTGCACTGTTTTTTATTTCTAAACTATTGGTTGAATCTCAAAAGGTCCAAAGAGACAATCTTTTCAAAGTTAAAGTCTCAACTGCAGAACTTCCGCTAACTGTAGCAGACTCGGGTAGTGCAGTCCAACCAATAGTTTTGCTGTGCTGTCTGATAAAATTTTTGATATAATCTATTCATCCCCTCCTCCCCTTTATAGGTTATTTCTGGGACTTTCAGCTCCCTCTATAAACCTGCCATGGTTGGTCCTTGGGGATTTCAATGTATTTTTGAAGTTTGAGGAAAAAATTGGTCACGAGGGCTTAGTTATTGAGCCTTGTTCAGATATGATTAATTGTGTGCAGCTTACAGGTTTGATTGACTTAGATGAAACTGGAGTGTTTCACACATGGTCTAATCATCATAATGTTGATATTTGGATGAAAATTAAGCTTGATAAGGCTATGATGAATTCTGTATGGCAGGACAAATATGAATCTTTTGTGGCCTTTAATCTTGAACCTGGACTTTCTGAACGTTCCCCTATTCTTATCAGACTTGTTGATAAGGAGTGGCCAATCCCTCCTTTCACGTTTTTAAATATATGATCTTCTCATCCTAAATTCTTGCCAACACTACATGAGATCTGGAGTATCCCTTCTTCTGGATGTTTAATGTTTAGAATCTTTAAACGTCTTAAGTTGCTTTGAGGGCCACTAAAGCACATACATTGGGGTTATTTCTTAGATCTATCTGAGAGAATTTGAATTGGGAGAACATTGTCGGAACTTACTGTTATGTCCCTTTGAGGTGATTGTCTTTGGAATTCTTTCATCATCTTCATTTGCTTTGCAGGTTCCATTTGGTGCAGATCTACTTGAAAACATTACGTAATTATCACGTCATAGCATCATTATAGATATGGATATCAACCGTTTCAATCTTTGACAATTAAACGGACATGCATTCAATAATGTCGTATAAAACATGACTGAAAGAATACAAAAGATCAATGTCTTAAAAGAGAATCATTTAATTAAATTAACTTTTAAAAAAGATAAAATAATAAAATAATTACTCTATCCCTTGTGTCATTCCATGAAGGTGACATGGGACACCGTGAAAGTCCATCTAATTTTATTAAATAAAATAATAAATTGATTGATGTGAAATTTAAAATTAAAAATGTATAGAGGAACATTGAAGACGTTGGCTTCTTTTCAGTGAGCATTCTATATATTTTTTTATCTCATATTAATCGAAACGTTTTGATTCAATATAGAAATTTTTATGTGTATTGAATTTTTATGAATTCTGATAAAAAAAAATTTTTATGATAGTGGAGTAACTATAACAGTTGAGAGAAAAATTAGTAGATGTATTATAGTACATGAAATTGATTTGATATTTTTTATGTTAAAAAAATATCAAAAAAAATATTTTATTATTTTAAAACGATAAAAAAACGATTGAATTAATATGAAACGGATGAAATATAATCAAATATTCAAATTTTGTCAATTAGTTTTCGTGTAGGTCCTACATCCCTAATTTGATCATAAAGGAAATATGTTGAGTTATTGTTTTCATTTTTTCATGAACTCCACCTCTAAAACATTATCGCAAAATACTAAAAATAGTTAAAAAAAAAATTTATAATATACATACGATTGAAAATATATGATTGATTTAAAATCAATATAAAGGAAATATGTTGAGTTATTGTTTTTATTTTTTCATGAACTCCATATCTAAAACATTCTCGCAAAATATTAAAAATAGTTAAAATTATTTTCTGTAATATACATACGATTGAAAATATATGATTGATTTAAATTCAATCAATATAATTAATTTTATATCAAAAAATTTTTAAAAAATATTCTATTTTATAGATTTTTTTTATAATATAAAATCAATAATTAATTTTAAATCAATCTAAAAAAAATGATGTTGAAGAATAACTCCAACATCGAGAAATATAGACGGGAGGTCTATCTTGATCCATTATTATCGCTTTCGCAATTTACCGAGGGAAAATCACATCTCTGACAAACCGATCGTCCATGGCGAATGCTTCCACCCCTCCTCCATGCCTACAAATGGGCAAACTTGCCTCTTTTGCTCCATATGAGTGAGTATATGAGAGGCCTTGTCGCTTTGAGGAGAACATGAGATGGGAGGAAAGCAAAAGCTGTGGATTGCTGAATTTTGTTTGTCAGGGTTGTGATTCTCCTCCGATGATGTGAATGTCACAAGAGCTGATCAAACGGTTCTCATGTGTCTCTTTGAGGCACAGGTCTTTGCCAAATCAATCTCAACTATCTGCGATGTTCTTGTGATACCAAGAACCCTAAAAAAATTCCTTTTCCATTTTCTCCAGATTTTTACTAGTTTTGTGTAAATTGAATATGCTGAGGATGAATTCCTGTTGCAACTCATAGATTCAGCTCAGCTTGCACCATGATTTTGCACTTTGGTTGTTTAGTGCTTTGTCTATGTTTTGTTGTTCTTTGTGATTATTCTATGGGTCTCTGTTGAAACTTGTTATTTTGCTTATCTAGTTGCTTCTTTGTGTTCTTGAGAATGGGAGAAATGAAAGATAGTTTCTGGGCTCTGCTCATTTTCATGGTTGCTAACACGTGCGACGTCGTATCATGTCTCTAACCGCATAAACGGGATAAAAGACTGGATTTGTTGTTGTTGTTTCTCATGTTTAGGGTTACTGTGGTGGGATATGGTCTTGATTGTTGAAGATGAGAGCAAGGTTTAAAGTTCTGTTGTCTTCGATGCTGTGCACTTGATCTTGCTAACCTGCTTCCTTATTGCTGATTTGCACTTCACATGGTCAAGAAACAGTGTCTCCATGGTTAAGCTAATGAATGTTTTTGATCGAGACTACTGAAGTACTGAGTCAAGAAACATGTGAGTTATTGTACTTCTAGCTTTTCGGTAATGGCTTGAGAATGGTTTTGTACATACTTTTGATTCTCAGATCATGAACATGCCTTTCTTGAAATTGCTGCTTTCATCCCTGGTTGTCTGGCCAATGTCCTCGAACTTCAGTCGATTTCTCACAGAACCACATCATTTAGCACCTGTAAACATTAATCAACATCTTTGGACCAACCCAAGTGTCTACAATGAATAAATGGAACATCTCAAAACTGTTTGCAGATTTACGTCGCTCCAGTTGGCTTCATCTTGCATGATGTAAAAGCCAACGTCTTTGCGAAAAGGATTTTAGATTCTAGGGGTTGAAGACTGAGGTTACTGTTTTCATGGTGTACATCCAACATTTTGGCTTCTGTCAAGATTGCAACAATCCAGCTATTGTTTCTTGCTTACCTTCTAACAGGTAAGTGGTAACCTTAGCACATAGCTAATGGTTCCTTTCCTAGGTTGGTTGATGGCATGTTATGGTAAGACCTGCAGGTTATCATTCATTTATCATTGCGAATGGAGATGAGTTCCTACCATGCTGGAAGTTTCCGACTTACCATGATGGAAATCGGAAGACTCTTGTAGCCTCGGAGCAGATGACAGTAGGAGCATTTGCACATCATCTTGGAATGAATGGACGAATTTAACTCTATCATCATGACTCTCACTGTCTTTTTCTTTTGGCACGAGCTGCTCCAAATCAATAGACTGGAGAAGTTGTTGTAATGGTAAGGTGAAGCTTTTGAGGCTATCAATACATGGATTAACCATTGGATATTGTTATAAAGCTACGATCAGTTACCATGGATCCCGACAAACAATAGAGCCTTGTAATAATTTCATATTTGAGTTTATGCCAATATTCTTGCAGTTATCTTGTACTTTGACTAATCTATTCCCTTGTAATATGTGCCTATTTCAGCGGAACAAGAGTTAAACAGATCAAAGTTCAAGAGGTTATATTCGCTTTTCCTTATGCTATGTTACTTGAAGTTTCTCTAATTGTTGTGCTCCATTCATTCTATTTTGATCTCTATGAATATACCAGCTATGGTTCCATTTTCCCCAATGTTAAATAATCTCCAGTGATTCACAAGCCTTTCCCACGAACCCTTGTAGCAGTGGAAGTACAGGCACAACCTTCTTCACGCAGCGAACACAGTTCAATTGAAGCAAACCGCGTCCAATGACTTACCATTTAAAGACCAGAGAGTCAAGAGAACATCAGTAACGTAGCAACGCAATAATTAAGCTATATGCGACAGCATAATATTTGGGTTCTCAAAATGTAGCCACGGTGTTCAGACAGGAGCTAACAAACTAAATGTCATACAAAATGCTAAATGCTTGGTTCCAGACTAATACAGAAACACCAGATGAACTTTGATCTGCAGCCTGTTGCAGTCAGTCTGTCATCTCCTTCTTATCTTCAACGGGCCTCGTACTGGACAACTGCGATACAAACAGGATGCAAAAGACAAGAATTAGTGTGAAAAATTTATATCCAAGAAATTAACAGAAGAAAGCGACACTTCTGAAAAGGCTTCTATGAACTAACAGAAAGTCCCCTTTCATATCCTCTCCAATCCAAGTAAATTTTCCAATCATGCTCAGACAAATTTGTGTTGTTTTGTGTTCTTCAATAGCATTCAAATGACAAATATTCCAATCTTCCTCTATAAGACCAAGTAGAGTCATTATCTCTAAAACAAATCCACTTAATCAAGCTGAATCATCTTCAAGAAAGCTGAATCAATCAAGCATGAGATACAATAAGAGATGCAGTAACAAAGAGTCCGACTACAATAATGAAGTCCTTCGGGCCACATCTCAGTAGGAAAAGGGAAAACAATACATACAAGCTAATTTCCACAAATCTTGATCCAGCATCATCACTTATCAGAATAATCTAGACCAAAAAAGCTGACTCCTCACTGAATAGACCCATAAAACTACATCTCAAACATTGGTGTATTTGCTCAGTATTAAGGCCGCTATAGTAACTATGCGTGTAATAAGTTTCAAAAAGAAAACAATGAAGACAAAAAGGAAGCAGGGAAAGTAAGGGCATGGGGAAGAATCCTATAATAGTTACTAATACATACTACATTTAATGAAGTTGATATAAAGAAACCAGGCAGACCATAACAGATTACATCAAGTTTCACATGGTAGCACCAAATCTAATCTCCATTTAGATAGCTTCCTCAATATCTACAACGTAAAGTCTAACTAAGCGCTTCGGCAACATTTATCAGATTTTTTCCTCCTCTGTGTGCTATTGCAAGTGTCCATCCTAGAGACCTATGATGCATACACGCCCTTGATTCCCGACCTCTCATGAACCCCGCCCAACTAATTCTTATCACTGATGAAAAGAGAGTTTAACACCATTTATCATCATGTAAGTTTAGTAATTCAGACTAATTTTGCCTTGCATAAGCCAAAACTGCAAGAAGCAAAACATTAGAGCCTTTCCTGGCACATCATAATAGAGTTGACGGTTTGTCTCTGGATCCAACTCACCAGTCACCACAACACTGTCTCTCTGTAAACACCAACAGAACTCCACTGCTCTAAAAACCCCAACCCAAAAGATAAACTCGATCCCGCATTGAAGAACTCCCATATCGATCTTCTGTCTACCAATCTTTTTTCTTTTTGTTTCACCAGCATCACAATACCCTAGTACTCTAAATCCAACTCAACAGAACACTGTCTGCCGATAAACACCTACCAACCTACACTGCCATAAACTCTCTAAACCAAAAAATACAAAGCTGTTCCCACATCGAACAAGAACAATACCTAGAATCAGCCTCATCTCTACCATCCCCTTCTCTCATGACACCATACTATCACGTTTTGATGAAATCTTTCGTTTTTTTTACTGCAAGTCCTCACATCAAATATGCTCATCAACAACGAAAATTCATGCCTCTATGAACAGATCACAATAGAACCCACCGCTGGTTTCAGAATCTTAACTTAACACACCCCCACAGTCCCTTGAACACGGGCCGAAAACCACTTCCCTGAGCTCCCAACCCAAAACAACCACACCCTTATCCCAATTACACGACACCAAACACAAATCGCCTTTCTACCAATCCCCTTCTTTCATCAGAGTCACACCATCCTCTCAGCAACTCATCAATACCAATCACATAACTCCTTCCACACACAAACCCTAAGAGAGAGAAAGAGAAGGAAAAAAGGATTTCGATCTCACTTCTGCGAGTCCGCTTCTTGTAGAGGATACGATACCCGCACTCACGACACTGAATCACATCACCAGACTTCAAAGGGTTCTCCTGTCCGCAATCTGCAGAACCACAAACCACAAACAAATCCATCGATCAATGACAATACCGCGGCCGATTGAGAAAAAAGAAGAGGAAAAAGTGGTTGCATACCGCCGCAGATGTAGCTGACTGGTTCCGGCTGCGGATCCATCGATTTGGGGAGAGAGATGAAGATGAAAGAAACCCTAAAATTTGGAGGACGAGAGATTAACTCTAGA
The DNA here is from genome assembly GCA_035668315.1 of Drosera spatulata. Lineage (NCBI taxonomy): Eukaryota > Viridiplantae > Streptophyta > Magnoliopsida > Caryophyllales > Droseraceae > Drosera > Drosera spatulata. Next base: position 7,547 of record JAOVYX010015838.1, on the reverse strand, counting down.
TGAAGAGGAGGAACTTGGATTATATAGAGTACTTCGTGTCCCAAGAGGAGCAGGACTGGCCACGGCAGAAAAATCCATAAAAAAAATTTGTAGAGATTGTCCGTCTCAAGATTATTTGTAGAGTTTGTAATGTTAGGAAAACTATTATTCATAAAACAAAATCCTTAATTCAATTTATTATATTGTTTTTCGATTCATATTATTTGTGTAAAAATTACTATTTACGATTATATAAATCTGTTTCAATCATATTGAAAATCTAAAATATTTAGACGATTTATGTCATGATGATTTGAACTTTTTAAATAGATGTTGTCTTCTAATGATATTATTATAACGAAATAAACATGATTATGAAAAAACATGCAACAAATAATAGATGATCGTTACAAATTAAAGACATCGAATCAAAATCATAATATGAGGTGATTTAATTAAAGGATTAAGGGAGTATATCATGACATGAGTATGTCAAGTGATAAACAAACGATTGAAATTAAAATAACAAAAATAAAGGTTGACATTAAAATGTCATATTCTAATCTTAACTATTTATCTATATTGTTTAATCTCAATCGTTCTTTTCATACTAGACATACCTTGTGTCATGATACACACTCATTTTTTCTTTAATTAAAACATGATCAATACATAAATCGAATGTGAAACGACATACCAAACTTAACAATCACATTTAAAACACAATGTTTATTGATGACCAACATGATAAAACCAATCCAAAAAGTCAATTCCAAAATCTTCGTGACTTATATAACATCATTTAAAATTGCATAAAGATTAAAAGATGAGATTAAAGATGAGTTCGTAGTTATTTTAATAGCTAATTGGGGTTTGGATGATTAGTTAATTAGAGTATGTAGTTGTTTGGGTGTGGATTAAATAGTTATAGTAATAAATACGGGATCAATCAAACCTGATGTTAAAGTAGATCAAATTTTGGTATCAAAAATCTAGCTTTATATATTTATAATAGATATATGAAATATTCTGTAGCTTAAGGAAAGTTTTTTATGCTACTATAATAATGAAGGTGATTTTCACCAAAAGTTCAATTACAAAATCATAGTAGAAAAAACTAGAAAATTCAAAAACAAAAAAAACAAAAAAAAAATTCAAACGTATAAATCCTAAAATCACATAGGAAAGAGAGGCAAAGTTTTCCCCCCCAAAACTTCTTAGGAAATAAGACGGGTTGTTCATGTAAAATAAAATAAATAATACACATAAAAATAGAAAGAAGTAAAGGGGGCTGATTTTGATGCAGACAATACCTAAATCAAGCTGCAGTTTGCTCAATGCACAGAATGAAAGATGCAATGTATGGAGAGCAATGTGCAATTTGTTGTAGCCATCCCACACTCCGAAGTAGCCATCCTACTTGAAGTAACAGTCCCGTCGGAGACATCTGATAAAATCACTTGAAGTAACAGTTGTTTCAAGTTCGCATAGCTACTGTACTTGCAGTAACAATTGTTACAAACTTTGATGGAGTTGTATGTATCTACTTCTCCGATGCTATCTGCAGGCGCGCATTCACAATGCTCCTGAGCAGAGCCTCGAATGAACAAAATGTTTTTTGAGGGTCCATATCACCTAACATCTCAAAATCTAGTACTACAACACGATGAATATGTTTATTCAAATCAGAAAAAGGAAACTACTTGGCGATGTGGACGAAGGCACCATGTATATATTGAGGGTTTTCATCTGTGTAGTTTTCGCTGGTACAAATGCGCTTCAAGGATATCGAGAATGAACCAGAATGAAGTTGTGGTCAAATCAGTATTATACACAAGATGAATCAGCTATCCTTTTACATGAGCGACATGTACATACTATATCATCATTAGCTGGAGGTGACTACAGAATCCTGAATCAGATGAACACCGCTGCAAGATCTCCAGTTTCCGGCTAGATTAGAAAGCAACTTGCCACTGGAAAATGGTCAAACACTGCTTGCTAGCTATGCCTCAAGATCGTGAACTTGTAACCTACAGCCTGGAAATGAGAGGCCTATAAGCAAAGATCAGATCAGGCAGGTTTCTACAGCAAAGCTGAGAAGGAAAGCTTACGTGAACATTTGAGGGCCACCAGAATGCTGAGGCCGCTTTATAGGTGACCAGATCAGATTCCTCAACGCCCTTGATGGATTACCAAATCCAGCTCCAAAGGTTGGTTGAGTGCCGCCTGTTCTGTTTCCAGTATCAACAGCCATACCTCGGGGCTTAGCGGGTGAGCCGCCGGATATGTCGAAGGGTCCAGATTTGGAAGTGTTATGCCTTGCTGGCCAGATGTCCTCCCTTGTCCCTGGAGTTGTAGGATTGAAAACCGACCAATCTGCAACAGCTAAGTCAACTGGATTTCTTGAATAAAGATACAAGTAAACGATGAACCTTATTTTCCAGCCAGCATCTACAAATCATAGATTGATGGGTCCAAAAACCACTGCCAATTTAAGTACAAGCAGATACGTAGATATTATGCTTTCACTCTCAAGTCTCAACCTTATAAGTTTTGATTTTGAAACTTCTTACATAAATCAATAACAGAATAAATGTGGAGAGTTCACAACCAAAGTGATTGTTGTTAGCATTCCTTTAGACATAAATCAGAGAAACTAACATCACAAAGATATAGAAGACTCAAAAGAACACCAAGTTTTACTAAAATTTTTCGGAGGGTTGACGGTCAAGGATGCCTGTAAAACTATGATAAACTGATGATTTAGAATTATCCAGAATCCTTTTCCATTACTTCTCCCATTTTACAAAATAAGAAGCAGATGATTTTAGTTTCTTTCTCCCTAAGTAGCATTCAAAATTTTAACAAAGACAGGGCACAGTTGATGTCACAAACAGCTAAACGCTAGAAACAAAGGAGCTCAATACCTTTTCTTAGTGGATCTCTGGTGTCCATCATGCTGCTTGGGTTAGAGAACAGATCAGGCTCAGGTCTTGGATAGAAATTGTTTACTGGTTGTATAGCTGAGCGTTTCTGGGATTCATATTCGCTTCTCAAATGATCATACATTTCATCAAGTTTCCTCTTCTGCCTAAGAATCATTAACTATTAAGCCTGGAAGGTCAAGCACCATGCACCAACATAGGAAAAGAAAAGAAGATTACGTGACGAAAGCTCACCTGGATTTTTCCGCAAACTTTTCTTGTAGCTCCTGCTTATCTCTAGTTAAGTTCTCGATCTCTTGTTCCATCATTTGGCAACTTTTGGCCATTTTCTGGTATGGAGTATGAACCTGTTCCAACTTCTCAGTAAATTTTCCCTGCATTGCCTCGCATCTCTGCCGGCACTGAGCAACTATCCTGTTCATCTTGCATTGCATCTCTAGCTCCTTTTGCCCAATGTAGAACATCACACTTCTGTATGCGCTCTTCATCACTGGGATTGGTAAAGGAAACACAAAAAATAGAAGAGATCATTCTGGAACGTAGCACAGTTGGAACCATCATATTTCAACTTTCAGATGCTTGATAGGTTGCTTAAAAGCGACCACCACAGCACCACCTAAGGTTTCTGTCTTTTTCAGCTTGAAGTGACGGGAACATTTCGGAGTACAATAAGGATACATATTTGAGGAGATATGCCAACCATCGCCATCTACAAGTTGCAGTAGACATGGATCAGGAGCATATTTATAAGAAGTGCAGAGAAGAGCGAAACTGGTATAGCAAGGGGGGCCAAAATAAAGCTCGGTGATACTTACATTGGTCCATTCATCGTTTGGATTAATATCCACAGGTTTCATAAGACTGGCAAGTTAAAATCAAACAATTAGAAGCATGCTGAGGTTTATAATCACTAAGTAGCATATGATGAATTACGGGTAAATAAACTTGGGAATTTCAAACCCATTGGTGAAATAGTGAGAAACATGCTATGTCCATTTCTATATGAACTTTAATTAGTGGTATTACTGAAAAACTACTGAAGAATGAAAACATACATTACAATGAGAATAATAAGTTCATGATGGACTACCACCTAGTTTGTTCATAAAACTATACTGGCTAGAAGGCATTCTAGAAGTGAGGCAAAGCATAAGAACCTAGTACTAAGATCTGAAGGATGAAGATTCACTGAAAACAAAGATTATATTTCATCGTAGACACTAGAATCGCCAGAAAGAGCTGCTCACCTTTTAGACAGCACTTGATCGCAAATGGGACATGCTCCATCACTGTTTAAGATCTTGCCTGCATCTTCTGTGCCTTAAGTGTGCTAAGGATATTAATCTCCAATGTAAACCGGAAAAGAAGAAACATAAGTTCATAACCAGTTTAAAGCCATCAGGATACATAAAAGGTGGCCACAGGTGGTTGACACTGCTCGACCTTCCAACTCTCTCCAGCATGCATTGCATCTCATTTTAACCTTCTGGAAGAACCTTCAGTTTCATGTCATACTGAGAAGCCAAAACAGTCTGGGAAGGATAAACAAGACCACATCTCAAGGGACTAGGTTCGCAACACTTCAAGTACACAAAAGATCAGCTAGAGAGGATGTATAAAGCAAATAAAAACCTCATTTAAGAATATCCAAAATTCCAACTGGAAGAATGGATATCAGCTTAAGTTCGTTCTGACAATCAGCTCTTCAATGTCATGACAAGTTCTATAACTGAGATGGGATCCAGAAATCATGATGCTTCTCAAAGTCATGCAAATGTCCCTCCCCTAAGCCTCTAGGTGGCACAGACCACATGTCCCAACCTGTGCTAAGTTTGAAGATAAGAACCCTTTGAACAGGTACTGTGCAGATTATAACCAGAACCAAACCTGAAGCATTGATTTACCACCCTTCCCCACATTCCAGAAGCATGCAACACGGACATGAAGACAGCCACAATTGATGCGGCTACTAAGGCCTGAACCTTACTAGTAGGACTTGGGCTCTATATCCTGTTTCATCTATAATTTTTATTTTTGAAAGTTAACTTTGTGCTAAAAATCAGAGTCCGAGATATCTCTTCACTTGGCAGTTGGCTCTATTAACTGAAGAGGACAACAGCACAACAGAGGTCAAAAGGACAGAGCTTAGAATGAGATATTCAGCTTTTTTGGAATAAGCATTCCTTTATGCTTTCTCTTCCTTTTCTGCTCTTTGTGATGTTCTCTCCATGATGCCACCTCTTAGATATCTCTATTTCTTTCCAATAAATCTCTAATCCTTTCCTTTATCCAGCTTCCTTCACTTGAAATTTAACTATTTCTGTCCTAAATTTCAATGTTCTCACTCTGATCTCACTCATATCCCTCAAACAATATATATGGAGGCACTAAAATTCAAGCAACAGTTTAAATTTACATTGCATAAGAGATTCAGACAGCGACAGTACCGTTTGGTATGTTATTCTTCTTCATACAACCAAATCCAAGGCACCATGTACCATTAAGATGCATCCCCGCGATGCTAAATTTTATGCAATAAAAGATCTGTTCATTTCTATATCAAAACCCTGATGTTCTCCGACATCCCGTAGAGCAGAAACTACGTCAAACATTTCAGGATCTTAGACCCACAAAATCTATGAAAGTAGGTCTGCACTCCAGAGTGCACTAAAGGAACAATATATGCTCATTGTTCCACAAATCATATGAAATTTTTGGTTTTCATTGCACACTGTTTCAGGTATTATGTTGCCTCTATGTGATACGCAAGGGAGCACAAGATCCCGGAAAACTGTCTTATTACCTTAACAACATCAGTGAGCCAAAATACCATTACAATTATATAAAAAAATGGCATTAAATCAATCAAGCCTCTCTAGAACCCCGAATATCTTCAAAAGCTCGAAATACTTAACTTCATCACCAACTGGACATTCCAACTCCTGATCAGAAACAGAATCGGCCCCATCCCTCTTCATGTTTTACACAGGACTTACACTTCCAAATTTCAGTGCCCATCATCACGAGGAATCACTTCTGCAATGGTATCAAGATTTCACCTACATTTCTAACAGAGAGTGACAACTCCAAAAAACACACGATCACATAGGTGATAATGTCACAATCCATGATCAAAATTGTGAACCCTAGGGTTCCAACGCACAACGCGCAATGCTCATTCAAAATCAATACACAGATCAAATCCAAAACTATCTCAGCAACATCACAACTCAACACCTTCACATTGAAGACAATTGAGCTCGAAGATTACAGAAATCGGAAGATTACCTTCGAAACCCTAAAATCACCGGCAGTTCGTCGCCGGAATTGAAGACAATTGAAGTCCTCTTTCGCAGTGGCTTGCGGTGATTTGGAAATCTGAGGACGAGTTGCGATGGTCGATGGCGACGGATACGGAGTTAGGAGAGTGAGATCTGAGGCGGCGGAGGCGGTGGATTTTGACGGCGGAGATCGGCGCTGGGTGGCCTTGTGGAGAACAAATGGCGGGAAGTTTTCGAGTGTCAGATTGAAAACGTAGTCGTGATTTGACAAAATAATTACTAGTTACCTCTCAATTTAATTATAAATATAAAATCTTATACATATATTGAATTTATATTAAATTTAATGAAAAAAAAATTCTTTTATCAGAAATAATAGGATATAAATAAGATACACAAAAAAAATAATGAAATAATTTGATTATATTAATATAAATTTATTATCATATAAAAATATTATATTTATATTAAAATTATAATTAAAATAAAACGATAAGAATAAAAAATAAAAAATGTAGCTGGATTAGATTAAAATAACTACAATTTATGTCTTTTTTTTTCTTGGATAATGTTCATTTTGGACGAATTCATTGCTCTCTGTCAGCTGATATAGCAGCTAGTACATGGTTAGCACCAACTACACTTTTTGTCTTGATAATACAGTGTATAGAATTTGATCACGAATTTTTTGTGTGATTTGAATTTTTGTGATTTCACTCTTATGTCCTATAAGTGATATAGTGAATGATGTTTATGTAACGTCCCGAGTTTTTCGATCTTTTTTTAGAAAACTCACGTAGTATTACTGCCGTCAGGATCCCACAAATCCTAGGCAGACAATTCAACTTAACCGGGTTTAGAATAAGTATTAAATAAAATTACACTTAAAGCGTCATCATACTAAGTCCACAAGTTTACTTAAATATTATATAGATACGGACGGAATCTTAAAACACTGTCTCAAACATATTTATTACAAACATGGTCATAACTTAATCAATATCCATCTTCATTTCTTACATCTGAAAAAAAGAAAAAAAAATAAAGAAACAAAAGAAACGCAACACCGTGAGCTATACGAGCTCAGTAACGTGCCGACCCCCTTCTCAGGGGAAGCACAAAAAGTGAAGAAGAGAAAACAATCTGTCCTGAGACCACAACAAAATCAGTCTTGCAATTAACATTCATGGCAGACCACAAATGCCCTCTTGTTAACACTGTGACCTTGGTCAAACATGTAAATCATAGCTTCTTCTAAAAGGTTAAAGTCCGGGATCACTCGAAACAGGGGATCAACCTGTAACGACGTCCAAGGATCTCCTGCAGCGAGATACCCCAC
>JAOVYX010015837.1:0-26495 GCA_035668315.1 Drosera spatulata | reverse complement strand
AAACTCTACGAGGGCTTCTTCTACAGGCTCAAGAACCCGCACAAGATCCACGCCGACAACTTCACCGAGTCCGAGCTGCAGATGATGGGGTTAGGCTACGACAGGATGGTGCGCTTCATGAAGAAGGACGATGAGAGGTTGAAGCATCCTTGGGATTGGTATAAGTACGGGGAGTTTGGGCCGTATAGTTGGAGGGGGATCGTGGTTGGGGAGCCGGTTCGAGGGATGATGTCGGATGAGTGTGTGACTATGTTTGGAGAGGTGAGGTTGTCATTGTAGCGAGTATTATCTTGGAGAGGTGCTTTGGAGTTTATTGGGCCGTGTTTGGAGATGTTAGGATAAATCAACAGTGGAGATTTTTTTAGAACTGGTTTTGTTTTTAAAATTTCTTAATTATTTAATCTCCACCATGGTTAGAAATATGTTAGCATCATATTCCTCAAGCCCATATAATTTGTCAATGCAACTGATGAGAGAGATGTCATCTTTTTAACAGGTAAAGGATCATGAGGAGTGGGAGAAGATCGAGCAACATGAGATGGCTGTCGAGTATGGGAAGAGGAAGGAAATGCTGGACAAGAAGTTGGGATTGAGGTACTTCTGGGTGTTTGTGAGGCATCCGAAATGGCGGGTGAATGAACCGCCGTGGGAGCAGTGGACGTTGGTGAGCGAGGTGGTAGTGGAATCGAGGAACCAGAGGTTGGATAAGTGGGATTTGATGGGGAGGTTGGGTAACAAGACTAGGCAGCTGATCACGCAGTGCGCGGCTTGGTTTAGGCCGGATATCATCTATGTTAAGCGGCCGGTGTATCAGTGTAGGTTCGAGCCTCAGGATAATTTCTCTCAGGCAATGATTCCGTTGCTTGATCCTGATTCGGAGAGGGATCACTTGTTTGAGTTGGAAGATGATCAGGGGAGGGTCGAGATGTGTACTTACTTTGGCGGGTTGTGTAAGATGGTGAAGATTAGTCCAAAAGCGTTCGTGGATGATGTGGTTAACGGGTATGAGAAGTTGAGCGAGGAGAAGAAAGTTAAGTGCTTGGGATTCTTGATTAAGAATCACCCTTTGAATTTGCTGCATCCTTACACCAAGGAGTGGAAGGCTAAGTTGGAGGAAATGGAGTTGGGCTGCGATGCTCCGGATGATGACGATGATGTTGGTATTCATGCTCGTTCAGGTGAGGAGGAATTCACTGATTGGGTGGAAGATGATGGTGATGCTGATGCTGATGAGGATGATGAGGATGATGAAGATGATGTTGTGTTGGATGGAAGTGAGATTGGAGATGACGAACTGGGAATCGGGCGAGACAATGATGATGATGAATCGGATTCTGAGGAAGATCCCAAGAACTGGGACGAAGAGTTGAAGAAAGCGATGAGTAGCAATGAAGCCATGGAGAATCTGGCTAGGAGGAGTGTTGAGCGCTCAACTGAAATCTACGAGAAACAGATGAGGTCAATGGAACAGGCACAAGGTTCAGGACCTTCAGAAGATGGGGATGAAACTGAAATGAGAGGCAAAAAAGCGAAAGTGAGTCCGGAGGAGTGGAAACGCGCCGGATATGGCCCTTGGAGGAAGAGAATTAAGAAGAGCAAGATCCCGCCAGGATTGTTCCTGAAAGCAGCTGTTAGACCGTTTACCTACAGGAACCTTGTGAAGGAGATTGTTCTATTAAGACATGCAATTTTGGATGGTGAAATTGGAGAAAGCGAATGAATGCATTCATTTTCTCTATGATCAAGGACCCTCTGTAACATGTTTGCTTCCTTAATGTTGAAATACGATAATGTCGCAAATCCATCTGATCTTCTTCGTGGCAATGATAAAGGATGCTTTGTTATGAATTCGCTGAGGGAGAAGAGACTGCGGCCAAGGGGCAAATGCAGATGGTCCATGACGTGTTGTCAAGGACTCAAGGACTCAAATGCAGTGTTTTGTTGATCACTAGTTCATTTTTTTCCCGAGAACAGCGTATAGCTGTTGTACCAAATGTAAATCAAAGGGCGACAGCTCTTGTACCAAATGTAGTTGACTCTTTAGTCCTAAAAGAAGTTGGTCTAGAATGTTTTACATTGTACACTAATTGGCAAGTTTTATTTCCGAAAGGTACTTGTCTTTTTTTTTCTTTTTTTCTTTTTTTCTTTTTTCTTTCTTTGTTCTTCTTCTTCCTTTTTTTTTTTTTTTTTTTTTTTTTTTTTTTTTTTTTTTTTGAGATAAAGCCCAGAGGTATTCTTTTTTGATAAGCTGTGCTCTGGTTTTTCAGTATTCAGTTTATAGCTGCTACATCGTATAACGAACTTTGTCAAACTATATGATGTAAAAGATTTATGGCAGTTCATTATATCAAGGTGTTTGGAGATGAAGTCGTAGAGGTCCGTTCAAGCTGCATTAGACAGAAAACAAACAGAAGGATCCATCCTTCTAATACGGTTCGTATCATGAAGAACTCATTTCGCAGCGAGAAATTGTGAAGAAACATGAACTCGACCTCCGATCCCAAACATGAAACAACATAGGAAGAAAGAGGCAGAAAGAAACTTTGGAAAGCACACCATTTACGTATCAGGAATCTCAGTTCTGACTGATATGTAGATTACAACGGCCCAACTTCTCCACTAAGAATTCTAGTACAATCCAAGTACAGAAGGAGCTCCACTTGTTGCTCATCTCAAATTCGCCCAAAAATCTATAATCAAAACCACCAAAATTGCTTTCGTTAAGTTGAAGCAATGATTCCTCGAGATGTCCCCATCACCACAGCCGCTCATGGTGATGTCCTACTCCAACATCACAATAAAAAGCTAAGAGGTAGCAGAAATAAGCAGACAGAAGATGAGAAACATCCCAGCCTATTCAAGCCCCAAAATAATCCTCTGGGACATAGAATTTCAAACCAATAGCCTGCAATATCCAGACAAGGTCATAGTCAGATGTCAAGATCTGCTAGGGCTGAAAAAATACAGAAAGAAGCGCAAGGTCACCTTCATTCATCCTGAAACCAGCAATAACATTTCCTCATCACATTTTATTTACAAAAAATGTGATGTTTTTCCTTACGTCAGGCTCGCGGGTAAAGGGGTTTTTTTTAATACTGTAGCAAGAACTACACTACAAGCCCGAAATTCATTATTTTTGTACAAATCTTGGACAGTCTCCTCACTCCTCGTCAACTTCTAAGAATCCGAAGAAGATTATAGGAATAATCCACTAGTATCAGCAAAGAAAATTGGTTTCTTGGAAATTATTAATGAAGTTCATGAGAAAATTTCTCGTGCAATATTCATGTGAACAAGAGAAGTTCAATGCAACACAATTACACAAAAGCACAAAATGCCGTAGCCTCAACAACAAAGATGAAAAAGATAAGATCAAAACCTCTGCAAATTTGATGTCAGCATCACTGTGATCGTTTGCTCTTCCAGCTGCATCACCCACGTAAAAGGATCTGGATGTAACAAATGACAAGAAATTCAATCGTACGCTTATAGAGATTATGCAGACGAAAACAGAAAGAGGCACAGGTGTAATTTGATGGAATTCAAGTTTTTACTCTTCCGAAATAGAGATTGGCGCTACATGAAAGCAATTACAAAGCTAAAATGAACTACAGAATAAACAGGAAACAGAAACAAACTGATCAATGTCAATCTTGATGCCAGAGTTGAAATGTTTCTCCATGATACGCCACATTCCAGGTTTTGGCTTCCTGAAAGGATCTTCTTGGCCACCTTTGTCAAATCCACATGCTACGAATACCTGGAAAAGAACAAGGGGTTTAAATCAGATGGCATAGCTACATGCTTAATTATCTAGTCCCCTCAAGAAGTCATCAGTATTTCACGTCTTTGTGTGTTCAACTGTCATGCTACACTATAAAAAATCCTCTATTGGCAGCCGAAACTGAAAAGGGAAAAAGAAAAAAAAGAAAGAAAGGAAAGAGAGGAGAAAGGAGAAAAGAAAAGAGCAAAACGAGAATTGCATCTATTTTTCTTCTTACTAACCGCCCAAGTCCACAGAAATTCATTGTTTGAAAGATCTTCACATATAAATCAGGGCACCATCAGTTTAGCAATAGATTTTCCTTTCGCATCCAAAATCTAAATGTTATGAGAGCTATGTGAAATTAGGATATTAGCAGGTCGTTGCTCTGGTTACACAGCAGAAAGAATTAAATTTATGATGCAACATGGGCAATAAGACGTGGGCCACCTGAATTGGAGCTTTAACACACTTGATAAATTTGTCCAGGCGTCCAAGTTTTGAGTCCACAGCTACTTGTCTCTTGTTCTTCCATCGCTCAATGTTTGACTCGTTCGTAAAGATGACCTGAACATGAAGTTAATGAAGGATCTTTGTGGTCAAGGACAGACATAACATTGTAGCGACTGGAACATGAATCAGTCCTTGAAAGACATACTTAGAGAAAAACGGTAACCATCTAAGACAATCGGAAAAGAATTACCAGCTTGTAACCATCATTGTACAATCTTTGCAGCTTCTCTGGTATCGAAGGATACGTGAGAGACCAAGCATCTGCACCAATTCTGACAAAATAATTGGAAAAAAGGAGGAATTATAAGTTCCACTTAGCACTGGAGTGCTAAAAAGTACTATGCACAAAAAGCAAATTTTAAGGATGTGGAAAGACAAAACTTTTTGTACCTTTTCACGGATGTGTTGGCAAGACATCCATCAAAATCAAATGCAGCGATTTTACTTGAATCTTGGAGCCCCTCATTCTAAAAGAATGTGGAAAGAATAAGGGAGACAATGAGTTGATGCATGAAGCAGGAGGGAAAGGAAAAGCAGGCAGTGCGAAATAGGAAATCAGATATTAATAATTGGAATGAACAGCAGTCACAAAATCACCAACACAGGGTAATGAATCGACAAAATCTGGAGGTGAAAAAAGGACAATGGGATTCAAACAGCATTGAGACCAAACTCATAATGAACCTTCTTTATTCTCTATCAATGAGTGGATTCATAGAAATAAGCACCAAATCTTTTTATTCGAGAGTAGAACTGAAATAACCAATTAGATCCCGCTTTAGAGCGGACGGCCTGGGAGAGAATAAAAGCACAGACAAAGTAAATTATGGAAATATCTACGAATAATTTCACTGGACCAAAAAAGCAAGCAGAAAATAGCGCACACAGGGGATCATCACCTTACCTTCTCAAGAAATATGATTGTTTGGAATGCTTTCCAGCCGAGCATCAGAGTAGCACCCTAAAACAAGATTAGATTGTTCACAAGGATGACTCTTAGATAATCCATAAGTGATCCAATGACATGAGATGGAGAGAAACCAGGAAAAAGAATTAAGTTATGCAGGAAATGACTCCCTTGGAAATGTTGACCAAAGAAAAAGTCAGAAACTCAGAATACAGAGTACATGCAGGAATCAATTATTTACAAGTAGTGGATCCTCGCTCCAATGAAAGAAGATCAGACCTTATAGTTGTCTGTGATATCAGAAGCTGAAAGCGCAAGCTCAACCTTGACATCGGACTGCAACTAAAAAGCGAGACATGAAGTCACAAAGCAAGCACAAGAAAGGTTTAGTAAGGACTGAGAAATATTCAAATACTATTTGAATGAATATAATAAACATAAATAAAAAAGCAGTACACAGACGTCAAATTCATAGACAGATTGCAGTAAAATTGGCCGGATGTCAACAAGTAGTACCAAAAAAAAAAAAAAAAAAAGGTTTTAGAGTCGCAGCAATTCTACATCTTGTTTGGATAGGGTACGAACATGCATTAGTCAGGACGGAGAGCTAACAGGAGCTCAAGGGACGGAATAGGGAACCAGAAGAAAAGAAATCCATCTTCTTTGTTTGGAACATAGGATATAAGAGTGGAGCAGCATCGGATACTCACCAGTTCTAGTGATTTTTTATTTTTATTTCTTTTTTCATGTCAGAAATAATAGTAGGGGAAAATTGCTTATGCAAAATGAAAGCCAAAAAAAAAAAAAACTTCATGTTTTTCATATTTACGACTGTTCCAAGACATCGAGTATTAGCACAAAAGATTGGTGGGTTCATCAAATAGCATTTTCAGCTCCATTCTAATGCCAGATACCGCATGCACAACATTTTATCAATGCAGATCAGTACCAGCTAATGTGCAAGGCACAGGACCCACCAGCCAATCTATTGAATTCTTACAAATGGCAGCAACACCCCAGATTTCTTTGTTAAGCAGCTTGGTCTTCTTTTTTCTATAATTTGTATACAGGTGATCCTTAGATAGAAGATTAATCTATAGGAAGCCCAAATAAGGTTAAGTAGGAAATTTTGTGGATGCTGAAGAAAGGTGGGAAAATAAGATCACATCATTTTTTACAACTTTGATAACAAGACAAGCACACCCTATTTTCATTTATATTATAGTGGCAAGAGCTACAAGGAACTAAAGCACCCACAAACGCACTAACCCAGTAAGCTGAATTGCTATTAACCACAACTGTTACGAAGCACCATAGACTCCAAAAGTAGGCAAAATATACAGGGATATATAAGAGACAATTATCCACCTTTGATCTCTTTGGACTTGTCTCCGTCCCATCCTCGCCATCTTCAACTGTTTCTGCAACCTGCTCACAAGCAACAAGAACACAAAGTCGCCATCACATTCACTTCGTAGCAGCATTTCACCAAGGAACTCTACTAATGAAACCTATGATAACTGCGCAAAATAAATTTATCTGAAAAGCACAAATTTTCCGCTTCAAATTAAGGAAAAAACTCAAAGCAATTCAACCTTTTCCTTCCTCGTGTCTCTTTTCTTCTTTACACTCTCTCCATCTTCCTTTGTTTTTGCAGCCTACAAGAAAGTACCACTGGTACAAGTAAATCCTGCTGAAATTCTTTGCTAACAAAGTCTAACAGACTTTCAGGATCATGCGCTGTAATCTTAACTTCATCTCACTCCGATCAACAACCACACAAACCGCAATGTACATGTACAAGCTAAAAGAGCTTTTAAGAAAAGATTGGTTCTTAAAATGTGAGACAAAAGGGCTTGAGGTTCTGTGAAATTTGCAAAAAAATGGGCGATAACTTCACAACATCTCCAAGCTACCTTCCGCAACCAGGGAAAAAAATGACATGAACAACAAAATCTCACGAAATAAACTTGGCTAGATAGAGAACCGACTCTTCCAAAATCTGCATTTATATTAGACTTAATACGCCACCACATGGGATAGCCTTGTTGGGCTTGAAACATCAGCATTGCACTAACCCATCTCATATCAAGTTAAGGTTTGTAGGATCCGATCTCATGGTAACTACTACATTTACTAATCAAATCTATCAAAAAACCAACTTTATAATGTAAGGGCTGAGAATCCTCTCAATCTAAACAAGAGCAGTCAACCAAAAACCATACAATACCACATCGCTAGCCTTCCCCCACTGATCTATCACTTCCCTCAAAGCCTCCTTATCATCACCCTGAAACACAACCAACATGTCACCCAAATCAGCATTCATCCCATCAACCCCAAAACCCTAAACCCAAACCCCCCAAACCTTGAGCGATTCGAATCCCGTCACCGCCTCCGCGTTCCCAATCCCGTTCCCCTTCAATTTGACCTTGGAGAAGCAACAGAGGTGATGCCACTTCGTCAAATCGAACCCTCTCGCGTCCCGGGTGACGACGCCGAGTCTGAGGGACTTTGTCACGATGGGGTCGGTGCAGACCTTGCATGTCGAGCGGCTCGATTTGGCGTATTCGGCGATGAGTCGCGACATGAGATTAGGGTTTGGTGAGGGAAAGATGATGGCGGCGATGGTGGTTAGCATGTGATGGATGCATCTGAGCCCTTTCCCGCCATTGTTACGGCCTGGTGTTGCACGCACGATCTCTTTGATAAAGAGTATCAACGACCGCGTCGATTATCGTCTTCCTTCCCCTGACCTTGTACCGTTTGGTGGTGGTGTTGCTATAAAAAGGTGTCAGGACATCTAACAATTTGATTAAGATGATGTATTGTTGAATTTATTTCAGGAAATTTTCCCGCCGTTTGAAGATCAATGCTTAGTTAGGTTTAGATAATGTTGGTAAAGGAGAATAGCATGTGCAAAATTGGATATATTATCATTTTTGTTTTTGATTTTTTGTTTTTTTTAACTGGTTCATGTGATAGAAATATTTTTTCTGATTTCTGTTTTTAAAACGGATAAAACAAAATAGGAAAAAAAAACTGAAAACATAATTTTCATTTTTAGTATCTTGTTTTATCCGAATATAATATTCAAGATTCGTTTCAAAAAAAATATATAAATTATCTAAAATTTATTTTCTTTTTTACTAATTACGAAAAGATGATACAATACATATTTTTTATTATCAATTGATCTTTTTTTTGAGAAAAAGAATACCACCACCTTAATTACCTGATATGCCCTTATTCCCGGTTCTTTCTTTCCTTCTTCGTGTGTCCATCAGATCATATGTTTTCTTTCCGATTTCAGTTACACATGGCAATAAATCATCATCTTGATTCTCATCTTCTTCTTCACTCAGCTGAGACAATTCTGTTGCAACAACAATAATAACAAATCAAGACTTTATCCCATCAAGTGGGGTCGGCTATATGAATACGACGGCGTCATTCCAATCTGTCATGTACATCATCTTCTGTAGGATTATGATATGCCATATCATTTTTCAAGATTTCTCTCATAATCTTTTTAGGTCTTCCTCATCCTCTCTTGACATGTGCCAACGCCCAAGCTTCACATCTCCTAACAGAAGTTGTAGCTGGCATGCGTTTCACATGATCATACCATCTTAATCGTGACTCCCTCATCTTATCTTTTACTGGAACTACACCCACTTTCTGTCTGATAACTTCATTTCGTATCCTATGTATTCTTGTATGTCCACACATCCATCTTAATATTTTCATCTCGTTTACACTCATCTTATGTACATGCTGCCACTTAATTGTCCAACATTCTGACCCATAAAGCATCGCTGGTCGAATAACTGTCTTGTAAACCTTTCCTTTTAACTTAATAGGTATTTTAGGATCACATAGCACCCCTGAAGCGCCCTTCCATTTCAGCCAACCTATTTTAATCCAATGATCAATATCTGCATCAATTCCTCCATTTTTATGTAGCATCAAACCTAAATATTTGAAAGAATCCGTTTTAGGGAGAGACTCTATTCCCAACAATACATTCTCACTATTTGTTTGACTACTCTCATTAAAGACATTCCAATTAAATAAAAAAATTATAATTGTTTTTCGATTTGAGTATCTTCCCCGGCCACCATGAGACGTCGTCATGGTCCACCCTTGTTCTCCTTTCTCCGACGATGAAGGGGATTTCCGACGTCCCTCTCGATGAGTCCGTGTTCTCCTTCTTCGTGTGAATTTGATTCAAGACAGTTCGATTGTGTCGAAGGCCTACCAATCTTGTTTGTTCTTAAGCAAATTTTGGATCTATTTGTTAATCAACGAGACCGGGGAAACTTCAAGACGAAACAGTACGCGTTTGCGAGGAAACTAACTTTAAGATGAAACAGTGCTCATTTATGAAGGAAAATATGAAGATACATCTTTTTTCTTAAGTTTGTTTGGACGCACTGAAATACATCCTGACAAGATTGTGAAGAAGCAAGGGAAGAATGGATCAAAGTTGTCTTTTATAGCATTATTTAGAACAGTGCGCGTCTTGTAACATAACCGCGAGCATTGTAATTGCATATACAAGACTGTGGAATTCCTATCTCGGCAAATTAAGGTCAGATGAGTAACAAAGTGTGATTAAGGTAACAAAGAAAAAGCTAACATACGTGGACCAATTATGAGTAACGACCACACCCATTAATATTGTAGTTGTCGAATCATGATTTCGTGAAAAACGAAACAATTATTTACTATCAAGTCCTCAATCTAGTTTTTTGATGTTTGAATTTCACTTATTTTTAAAGTAAAGTAGTTTCATCATTAAATTATCTTAGTTCGTATATTAACATATTTCTTAAACTCAAATTATGACATTATTTGCCCTTAGATAAAATAAAGATGTAACGTCTCGAATTTTCATTATTTATAAATGATACATATGATGTCACTGTCGTTAGACCCAACACCTCAAATAAACAAAAACTATACATCCTGTCTTAGTCATAAGAATTAAGGTAAGTTCACTTATACATCATTAATTTAGAAACGTTTGATGCACTGAATCGTAACTTAGAATATCACCTTCGTAGCGGAATTTACATCTTTTTCTAAGATCAGAATACTTTTCACACATAAGTTACATCTAGCATCAAATCTTCGATCATATTTTTCCTCCAAGTCTTGCTCCTATAACAAAGAGAAGAGGAAAGACACATAAAAATAACTGCCATGAGCTATAGGAGCTCAATAACGTACCGGTCCCCTTCCCAGGGGATTACACGAGAGAAGAAGGTAAGAAAAAAAAAAATCAATTGGATCCTTTGTTCTTACACTCTTGAATTAACATGCCAATCTAGTATCCACAGTTATCATCACAAGCATATCAGTAATTCACCCTAGTCACGTAAGCATATTTAATACCACATAACAATGCTCGAAGCCACACGTCAATTGACACTCCAGATGGTATGACACTGACAGTCAAAACCACCATATCGAACAAACTGAGACAATGATACTGTGACGCGGCAGGTCCCCAGTTCAAGTCTCTCAAGCACTACTGTACTCAATAGTTCACTCAAGCTTCTATTATACTTACTATCATATCAATCACACAGAGATGACAGACAATAGATATCCTCAATGTTATAATTATGTCCTTGACGAGACTTATTCAATTTCATAAGTAAGCTCTCTTCAGATTTAGCAACAAGGACATCCACGAAAGGGGATCAGCCAAACCGGAGCTCAAGGTCTCCTACAGTGAGATACCCTCATACCAAAACGACCTCACATGCTCGATGAAAGAATGACACCACCAAGTCACTGTATAACGCAAATGACAAACACAACGCTTTTTGTGTTTTATACCACAGAGTTATCTCACCAATTATGAATCTATACTCCTTTCATACATTCACCCTCATTATACCAGCAAACCAAGCATAACACACGCTATTCATCATCTCATCATGACACACAGCAAGTGATAGGCAATAAGATACGTCAGACACATTTTATGCCAATTTCTCAGAAACCATCACATAACTATATATGCCTAGGTATACTAGCATGCATCATCACAAATCATAGTTCTAAATGTTAAAGTCGTAATTTTACGTCAGGCACAATTAGTGACTACGATCAAAGATTTCAACGCATATTATTATACTCACGGTATAATAATATGTATCGCCACACACAATAAATCTAAATGTTTTGGAAAAAGTTGGTATAAAATACAGCAAAAATTGCCCAATATTTTTCCTCACCATGCAATTAAAAATGAGATAATTAAATAGCCCAAAAATAAATAGCATCGACACCATGATTTTTACATGAAAAACCCCCCAAAAAGTAAAATGGATAAAAAACACGGGACCATTACGGTGCTAAAATATCCACTAAAGAGAGATTACAAAGTTCGTCCCTAAGCTCTACTAGAGGATTACAATCCCCAAGATTACTTACAGTAATTTTTTTCTCTATTAGGGTAAAACATATATTCGTAAAGGATACCACTCAATACTCAAAATTGAGTGTTTTTTCACTACTGGATACCCTGTGGATTTGTGTGTTGATGATTTGAGATGCTTCTTCTCGCTGCCTATTTATAGACCAAGCAATGCGATCCAAAACACTGTTGTTGGACACGTTTTTATGCCCACCGTCCGTGTGTAAAGCCTGCAAAATCATTTCTTATATGTTGCATATGTTGTTTTGTGGTGACCACACTGCCGGCCAAACATGTGGTCCTTTGCTCCCCCCCCCCTTTTTTTTTTTCATTTTTGTACTTAGTTTTATGCTATATAATGTATTGGTCCTCACGCTGAGGGGCCATTTGCTAACAATTCTCCCCCTCCCGAATGATGGGGATCATTGTCATACTCGCTTGTTATATGCAAAAATTAAACTTCTTAATGGTTAAGGTCTTCATCATCATATCTGACCTGTTGTCATCAGTATGGATTTTCTCTAGCGGAAATCGCTTCTGATCTAGTGAATCATGAATCCAATGATATTTCATATCAATGTGTTTCGACCTCGAATGAAAGGTCGGATTCCTAGTAAAATGAATAACACTCTGATTATCACAATAGAGTCTATACCTGTCGTGTTGTAATCCCAATTCTAGCAAGAAGTTATTCATCCATAGCACTTCCTTGCTAGCTTCAGTGGCTGCGATATACTCTGCCTCTGTAGTAAACAAAGCAAAGCACTTCTGTAGCTTTGACTTCCATTACACTACTCCCCTGCGAAGGTTGTCATATAACCCGAGGTAGACTTCCGAGAATCTGCATCTCCGTCCATATCTGCATCTGTATAACCATCTAATTCAGGTTTTCCTTGACCCTAGCATAAACATAGCTTAGATATACCTCTAAGATATCTCATAATCCATTTAACTGCTGCCCAATGCTCTTTTCCCGATTAAAAAGGAATCTGCTCACAACTCCAACCGCATAGGCAATATCTAGTCTAGTACATACCATAGCATATATCAAGCTATCGATAGCTGAAGCATATGAAATATTTCGCATCTCCTATTTCTCTGTCTCACTTGAGGGGTACTGATTCGTTGTTAACTTGAAATGACCTGAAAGTGAAGCGTTAACTGGTTTGAACTTGTTCATATTGAACCTTCCAAAACCTTCTCGATCTATCGTTCCTGCGATAGCCACAGCTTCCTGTTCTTTCTATCATGGAAGATCTACATACCAAGGATCTGCCTTGCAGGACCCAAATCCTTCATCACAAAGGATTTGCTAAGAGTTTTTTTTTTTCAAAACAGCAATCTTTTTAGTATTCTGGTCGACAATCAACATATCATCAACATAGAGCAATGGGATAATGAAGTTACTATCGACGAACTTCTGAATGAAGATGCAAGAATCTGATGACGTCTTCTTGTACCCATTATCCAGCATAAACGACTCAAACTTCTGGTATCACTGTCGAGGTGCCTATTTCAAACCATACAGATTTTTCTTCAATCTGCACACGAGGTTTTCCTTCCCTTCGACCTCAAATCCTTCAGGCTGCTCCATGTATATCTCCTTCTCTAAGTCACCATGGAGAAGAGCTGTCTTCACATCAAGCTGCTCAATCTCGAGGTCTATGTTGGCTGCTAATCCTAAGATAACTCTGATAGAAGATATTTTAACAATTGGGAAGAAAATTTCATCAAAGTCAGTACCTTTCTTCTGAATGAACCCTTTCAAAACCAACCGAGCCTTGTAACGTAGTTGTGAGCTTTTGTCTTCAATCTTCAAGTGGTAGACCCATCAGTTCTTTTGCGCACGCTCGTCATTTGGTAATTTCATGGCTTACGACCATCAATCATTATGTGGATCTAACATGGTTTCCTTGTAACTCTCTAGTTCTCCCCCATCAGTCAGCATCACATACTCTGTATCAGGATACCTGGTGAATGGTCTGCGTTCTCTCGTAGTGTGTCGCGTCCTTTGTTCTGCTAGTGGTTGTACTGGAGCTGATTCTTCCTGTGGCTCTAATGGTTCTGGGCCATCAACATCAACACTAGCTTCTTCATCACCGAGATCATCCTGTATATCTTCCCCTTGGCCTTCCGGTGCCGGAGAAGGAAGTGGATCCAAGTTCAGTAGGACATCTTCTAGGGTTCTGGACTTTCCTGGCTTTTCGATGTCCTCAATGGTCTGATCTTCAAAGAAGATAGCATCTCTACTTCGAATGAGCTTCCTAGCTACTGGATCCCATAACTTGAAACCAAATTCTTCACTAGGATAGCCAAGAAATATACATTGTTTTGTTTTACCATCAAGCTTAGAGCATTCATCCTTGGGGATGTGCACAAACGCCCTAATTCCAAACACCTTCAAGTTCTGATAGGACAAGTCTCTTACTCTCCAAACCCTTTCTGAAATATCACCATTCAAAGGACAGAAAGGGGAATGGTTAATCAAGTTAGCAGCTGTCAGCAACGCCTCCCCCAAAAAAAAATTTAGGGATCTTCTCTGAGATGGTTCTGTTCATCCTCTCTGCGACTCCATTCTCCTGAGGTGTCTTAAGAATCGTCTTTCCAAGCCTGATGTCGTGCTTCCTACAGTATTTCTCAAATGGACCTCTGCACTCACCACCGTTGTCAGCTCTGACACTCTTGAGTTTCTTTCCAGTTTGTCTTTCCACTCTGACATGGAATTCCTTGAACATATCTAATATCTGATCTTTAGTTTTCAAAGCACATACCCAAACCTTTCTAGAATGATCATCTATAAAGATAACAAAATAGTATGCATCACCTAGAGATCTCTCTGTCATAGAGCAGACGTCTGTATGCACAAGATCGAGTATATTCATTCTTCTATGTGGAGATGATGAAAGAAATGATACTTTGTGTTGTTTTCCAGTTATGCAGTCAACACACGATTTAAGAGGAATACCTTTCATGTCAGGTAGAAGTTGCTTACATGTAAGAATCTGTAAGTTCTTCTCGCTGATATGACCGAGTCTCTTATGCCAGAGCTCGATTGAGGAGGGTCTCTCAATAGCATTTGCATCTTCTTTGATCAGCCTTGCTTGCATCGAGTATAACATCTTTTGCTTCGTTCCCTTAACAACCAGCAAATAACCCTTAGAGAGCTTCATCTTCCCATCAAAGAAATGAGAAGTGTAACCTTCATTATCAAGCATCCCAACTGAAATCAGGTTCAATCGAATGTCGGGTACATGTCTGACATCCTTCAATAGTGTAACGCCCCGACTTTTCATTACTTAATAATGATATATATGACGTCACTGTTGCTGGGCCCAATGCCTCAGCTAGGCAAATACTTTACTTCTTGACTTAGTCATAAAAATTAAGCTTCTTGACTTTTCATTAGTTTAGAAACTTTTGATGCACTTAATCATAATCCAGAATATCACCTTTGCAGCGAAATTTATATCTCTTTCTAAGATCAAAACACCTTTCATACATAAGGTACATTTAGCATCAAACATTAGGTCACACTTCTCCTTCAAGTTTTCCTCCTATAACAAAAAGAAGAAAAAAGACACAGAAAAATAATAACCGTGAGCTATATGAGCTCAATAACGTGTAGGCCCCCTTACCAGGGGTTACACAAGAGAAGAAGGTAATAAAAAGAAAAAGGGAAAAATGATCACTTATATCCTTTGTTCCAACACTCTGCAATTATCATACCAATTTGACATTCAAAATTATCATCACAAGCATACCAATGATTCATCCTACTCACATAAGCACACACTTAACACCACATAACAACGCTTGAATCCATGCGTCTATTGACACTCCAGATATTATTGAAGTCATTTTACTACCGTCATACCTTTTATGGTAATGACAGTCAAGACCTCCATATCAAACAAACTGAGACAATGACATTGTGACATGATAGGTCCCCAGTCCAAGTCTCATGTACTGCTGCAATCAACAGTTCACTCTAGACTTTGATATACTTACCATCATATCAATCACACAGAGACGACAGATAAGCTTTATGCAGCTTTAGCAACAGGGACATCCGCGAAAGGGGATCAGCCAAACTGGAGCCCAGGGTCTCTTGTAGTGAGATACACTCATACCAAAAGGTCGATGAAAGAATGTACCATCAAGTCACTGTATAACACATGCGACAGACACAACGCTCTTTGTGTTCTATACCACGGAGTTATCTTATCAATTTATGGATTTAAAGTCTTTTCACACATTCACCCTCATTATATCAACAAACAAGACATAATATACACAATGCAATAACACTCCACAACACTCAGTATTTAGCACATAGGATATAGCAGTTGTAGACAGTATTTTACGTCAGCCACATTTAATGACTACGTCCAAAGATTCCAATACATATTATTATACTCACGGTATAATAACTCGCATCGCCACACACGATAAATCTAAACGTTATCTTTTATCACAATTCTTGACGACATGCACACGTTCAGCCTCATCCCCAAGTGTCGACCAGCGTCTCCAAGTCCTAAAATATAATGGGATATGCGTAGTAAGACACACCCTTGTGAATGATTATTCACGTTATGGAATTAAGTATGTTTATTCGTATTTTTTGAAAAACCGTCACAGTAATGTTATATGGTGATGTCAAGCTTTGAGAAAAATCTTTGATACTTATTTTGATAGTTCATAATGATGATTTTATGTATTTATCATCATTAGAAGTGTTTATGAACGTTTGGAGTTATTTCGGGATCAAAATGATTCATTTTCGGCTTCTGTCCAACATGACCCTTCGATACGTTCAAATTTATTTCTCTTCTACAACTCAAAAAATGATTTCGTAAACTTGTACATAAACTATACTTCATTATATTTCCATTGAATTAAAGTTTCTATCACGCAAGTTTATCAATAATAGCAGTTTATTCATTCAATTTTATATTTTCTGCTAGATCAGACACTCTGACCTTTCTTCACTAATCAGCTCATAACTCCTTAAATACAACTCCAAATATAGATTTTTAAATTGTTCTATAAACTAGATTTCAAGACCTTTCCACTGATATAACGCTCATTTTCTAACTCTTTCTGTGTAATTTCAGATCAAGTCACAAAGTGATCCTTGTAATCAATTTTTATATATTAATATATCCACACATTTTGATTTATATCTTGAGATTCACAACTCTAAATCATGGTCTATCAATTTTATCAGAAACTAGACATGTGAATATTCAACATATATTAAAATCAAAATTTATCACAGAGCCTATGATTTTCCACAAAATTTCTAAAAAAGATGATCACCTTCTCATATTAATGATGAAAGATCCTTGTCGCCTTATAACACTAACTTCTCCTCTTCTCCTCAAACGCTCCTTCATCTCTTTTCTTACTTATCTCTTCTCTTGCATGATAAGAAGTGTTTTCCTTTTTGTAAGAAGTTTTTCAAAGAGAATAGAGTTTGTATTTATAGAAAACTAAATCAATTAAAGTAGTTTTAGTGGATATTTAGTGGGTATTTAGTGGGTAAATAATTTAATTTAGGTGGAATAGAAATTGACCTAAAGGATAATAAATGTCAAAATTAGGTTTAGGTCATTTTCGTATAAATACGATACTTTCGTATTAAGACCGTATTTCTCCGTATTAGCGTATTAGGGTTGCATTTCATTCATATTTTATATTTTTTCCTTATTATATTTTAAAACAAAGCTTTTTAACCCTGTGAAACTAAATTATCTTGAAACTAAATTTTACGAAATTTTTCGGGTCCCTACCAGATTTTTGTCATGATTTTGACAAACGAATTTTATAACCCCGTTGTATAAATTACGACATTCAGTAATATACTATTTTTGATATTTTTTGAGAAAATAAATTATCTCAAATTTTTCGGATCTTTACAAATAGTAACCTGGAACCTGCATTGATTTGCAACCAAACCTTTCCAACACCCACTATTCTCGATGTCTCATTATTCCCATTCGCACAAGACCATAGTCACCATGTTTATAAGATGAAGAGAAATCAATATGCGATGTGAGATGGAATCAGACACCAGAATCTATTACCCAATCTGAATCTGGACAAGTGAGGTTGATGAAGCCGCTATCTGAGAAGAGGTACGGTTCATCCATTGTCACAACGGAAGTGGTGCTTGCCTCGCTATTCTGCTCTGCTTTGGCGACTTTGCCTTGCGTCTTTTTTCTTGAACTTTCTACACTCGTTTTTCTTGTGGTCACAATAATAACAAGTGAAATCCTTTTGATTCTGAGACTTCAATCTCCCCCTGGACTTGTCGCCTTGCTGGAAAGTTCTTCCTTTGTTTCGTCCGCGGTGTTTAGTTATATGAGCATCTGATGAGCTGGATGGGTTGAGCTCCTTTCTCTTGGTTTCTTCGTTCAGCATACTATCTTTCACGATGTTCATCGTGAGCTTTCCTTAAGGAGCGGAGCTGCTCAGTGACACCACCAGTGTCTCCCAGCTATCAGGTAAGGAAATTAATAATAATAGTGCTTGCATCTCATCGTCAAATTTTAACTCCATACCTGTCAACTGATTGACAATGCCTTGAAAACCATTCAGGTGCTCAGCTACAATGCGGCCGTCTCTAAACTGTAATTTCACTATCTTCCACATCATGGAAGGTTTATTCATTGCAGTCTTCCTCTGATACATTGCTTTGAGCTTTTCCTATACAACAAAAACGTCGACGTCATTGGCCACATGTTGGAAGACACTCTAATCGATGTACTATCTGATCACACCAACAGCTTTACGCTGCAACAACTCCCAAGCTTTCTTCTCTTTGTCAACGAGTTTTGTCTTGATTACGATCGGTTCGTACAAATCCTTACAGTAAAGGATATCTTTCATTTTAATTTGCACGGTAGTAGGATCGCCCTTCGGTTAAATTAACCACAGCTTTGATATCAGTCTGTTAAAAAAAATCGGTATAAAGTGTAGCGAAAATTGCCCAGTATTTTTTTCTTACCGTGCAGTTAAAAATGAGATAAAAATCGGGCGGCGGTCGTCTAGCTGTGATTGGCAGTGGTCGACAATTGATCGGGCGACGGTCAGCGACGGCCGTGGGAGGCCAAGCGATGGTCAACGGTCGACGGTGGTCAACGGCGAGCGGGGGACGATCATCGGTCGATCAGACGACGGTCGGGTTGCAGTCAGCAGGCAACGGATAGGTTGTGATACTTATCCTACATGGGAGGATTAATAATACCATGGAAAATGATGAGATTAATAATAACGGAATTAGAGGTGTTATCCCCCTAAGTGAGATTAGTAATCCTGATACTTATTTTCCTACCAAACATAGGATTAACAGATATTAGTTATCCAATCTTCCCTTATCCTGTGTATCAAACATACCTTATCAAAAAGAAAAAAAGCACTAATTGATAATAAAAATTTTATACAGTTACTTTTAATAATTAATGAAGTTAAAAATAACTATTTGATAATTCTATCTAAATAAATCCTTTTTGTTTTGTAAGGTGATTTCGATTTTTCGTTACAAATTTCTTCTTTTTTTTTTTTTTTGTGCTATTGTTTAACTTTTTTTTTAATGGGAATATTATTCCTTTTGCTGTTTGACTTTGTGTCACTCAGATGACTGCATTCCTTATACCAAATGATGAAACTCTGACAAACAAGGCTGTAAATGAAATTTGATTTCGCGACCTTATCCCTGACAGACATCATATCTGATTCTTTGATCACGTGATGCCTAATCTTCCAGAGAAGAGGCTTCACAAAAAATCGAGTGAGTTACAGATGATCTAGGATCAGTATTTAAACCAATAGTCCACTTCGTTCTTTCTCCGAGTAATCTGCAACTAGACAATATTATTGTATATAACTTTATAAAACCGCACGTAACGTGCGAGTTACAAACTAATGTTACAAAGTACTACAGAAACATGTACAACACCAGACGCATTCCTCGATGCAAACTACAGGAGCAAACAACAGTAAAAAATATAACACAGAAGACTACAAATAGAGACTCGTTTTGTAGATACAAACATCATAAGAACAAACAGGCTTACTCGCATGCCAGCTTCATAGCAAAGCCGGCAAGGCAAATTGCGTATGCTTGAAAAGCCGACAGAGGCTGTGAAGATATCATCAGATACTTTCCCAAACTGGAGGAGAACTTTCTCCTCGTCTCCTTTCCTACCAAGTTGGCTCTGGTCCACAGTTGCCATCAGCTGGAAGTTCTTGACCGATGCCACGGTCACTCGGCCCTGAAAATTCAGGCACCAGCAGTGCAATTGCTCGTGCCACCTTGGAGCCTTGTTCTTCGTAATTGAGTAACCGGCCTGTGCTGGATTTGATTTCTTCATCTTGGAGTTTTGGTTTTGGTCGGCGATGAGTTTTGTGAAGGGCACCTCAGAGAGCACACCATCCTTCTTGGACCTCTGGATTTCAAGAGGTTGAACTTGTAACTGATGTTTCCCACTTCAAAGTCCCCTGATGGAAACTGGGGGCTTATTTGTTTGATTGCGGAACGGCAACCTGATTTACTGCTGGATGGTTTTGCCCCACTCTGAGGTGGTTGACTGTCATATATTCTGACGTCTGTGCCTGGAAAATCCGAGCTGCAAGGCAGATGTTGATGGATGAGCGAAGGCAACATTTACCACCCAGCCAAAAAGATGTCCTAAACATCATCAAGCCACCAATAGATAAGAATCCAATAAAGAAGGTAGCTACCAAGTATGCATGGAGATGAAATGAATTTAGATTGGGTGGACATTCCCAAGAAAAACGCCACATACCAGCACCAACACACAGTTACTAAAGCCTTCAGGACAAGTACAACGCTCTTCATTGTGCGTATCAGATCTATCTGTGCGTTAGTGAGCGTTTACAACCACCGGCATACTTATAGAAGCCTGGATGATAGTATACCATTAAGCTGAGTTTTGCATACTCAGGACCAACAGGATCTCGGAGCTCTGGTGCCCAACAAATGCCCTAAAGTTCAAAAAGGCGAACGCAAGCAACCAAAAAACCTAGTTCAGCACTCCCAATATACTCCTCATGAGTAATTTATTCCTTCGGTGAATATCGTCAAGCCTTGTCCTTTATAAGTCATACTTAATAAATTCCGAGAACCACCGCACCAAAGAAGCACTACTGTTATTTGCGGCCACCAGTTCTCTTCATTCACATACTTTTGTAGTCCAATTAAAGGGTCCAAGAAATTAGAATATGATCCTCTTTACCCCAGGCTTCTCCCATTACAACCAAATGACCCATACCTCTATCTTCGGCAAGGACAATGCAAAAGAAAGAAAGAAAACGAAAAAAGAAAAAAGAAAAACTCCAGCCGTTGCAGCATGCGCTATGCAACTATGTGCCAAACAGAAGTTCACGAACAGTAAAATTTCATATGCATGAGGTTTGTTTGTATACCTTAGCTTCCCAACATACGCTTGACTCCCTTGAGAAAGATCATCGGCATTTAAAGATATTATATGCTACTCGGTATGGGTACCACGCCTGTACTTTCTTACTGCTAAAAGAAATTTCCCATAATCTGAGAAAGCTGGAAATGAAAGCATGCAATTAGAAACACATGTGCTGCAACCAGAAGATAAATGGGAAACCAGCAAAAGAAAAATAAGGGAACCACTAGTTCAAAAGAAGGCAAAGCAAGCTGATAGTCAACTAACCCAAAATGGATACATCAAATAAGAAAGCATCAGCATAAGTATGTAGCTGCTTAGACAATAAAAGCCTTATTGATCCGTATTCAAAATATTCATTCTCCAAAATCTCTACTCCTTGCTCTGAATTCATTTGACTGACAACTAGAATAAAATAGTAAAGATAGCAAATGAAGAATGCAACAGAACAGAATCTTGAGCGGGCACTTCAGGGGATCCATCGCCCATGAATATGTCGTGGCAGAGGGACCTAGCAGCACACGCCTCATATTTTTAATCAAAGGATCCAAAAATGATGAAAGCATAGAGATAGAGAGAACTACATAAGCAAGCATAGAGATAGAGAGAACTACATAAGCAAGCATAGAGATTTATGGTCCCATTGCTACCGTGATGGTTGAGATTGTCAACTACATCACGTCCCCGATAGATGTGCACTATGCGGAGTCGGTGCTCGGGGGTCCAAGGGACAGAGCCCCCTAGCGGGGAACAAACAAGGAGTCCTGGGGGCTGCGCCCCCTGGCAGGGGCTCGAGGCAACTTCCCCATGACCTAAATAGGTTATCTAATATGATGCCCGTGTATTTCTTATCATGTAAATTTAGCCTGGTCCATTTTAGGAGATTAGGGTTTCTGATGTTTTAATATATATACTCCTATGAGAGGATGCTCTCATTGTAATGAGATACAATTGCTGTACCTCCTATATGCTCTCTTCACATAGTGGTTCGCCATTAGAGTTTCTGATGGTGTCGTGTGTTTTTTTCCCAATATTCGGGTTTTCCACGTAAATTCGTGTGTTGCGCATTGTTATTTCTTTCAATCTAGTATTTTCAATATTTTCAATGATGAACTATGGCAATTGGCAAGGCCCCTATCAGATGAGTGCTTTGATATTGATCTATAATATATGGGGCATATAAGCTGATTCTTCTCCTTGGTAGCAGCCAACCCAATGCCAAGATCATGACTCATGGAAATAATGTTTTAGCACAAACAGAGAAAGAAATTGCAGGAAAGAAGGGGAAAAAAACAAGAAGGAAGAAGGAAAATCAAGCAAAAAAATGAAGGTATACAGAAAAACCACGGCTCCAAACATATCAAGCAGGACATGTGAGTATAATACAAGGGCAAAACATAATGTCCATACTTAGGGAGGAAACAGAGAGATAGAGATAGGACGTAGAATTCTTTTTGTCACGTTTTATAAGGCTGAATAGCAGAGTCTCGTGATCCAGGCTGTACCACAGATACAATAAGTATTGGTTTCAAGACTAAACAACTACTCAACACAACAACACTTGAGATGCTGATCAAAAAGATCAATTACTGTTAACTCTAGTTCTGCAAATTATAATCGAATTTTTATTTTCACTGGTGTACCAGTGATGGAATAGAGAAGTCCCTAAAAATGCAATATAGAGGAGGATACAGTATAACATTCTACACAAGATCAAAAAACAACACAACAAATCAAGCCTTTATCGCATCAAGTGGAGTCGGTTACATGAATACGACGGCACCATTCCAATCTGTCATGTACATCATCTTCTGTAAGATTATGATAGGTATGATCTTTTTAGGTCTCTCTTATCCTCTCTTGACATGTGTTAATGCCCAAACTTCACATCTCCGAACAAAAGCTGTGACTGGCCTGCGTTTTACATGACCATACCATCTTAGTCGTGACTCATTCATCTTATCTTCTACTGGAGTCACACCCACTTTCTGTCTGATAATTTCATTTCGTATCCTATCTATTTTTGTATGTCTACACATCCACCACAATATTTTCATCTTATTTACACTCATCTTTTGTACATGCTGTCACTTAATTGTCCAACATTCTGATCCATACAGCATCGCTGATTGAATAACTGTCTTGTAAAACTTTTCTTTTAACTTCGTAGGTACTTTAGGATCACATAACACCCTTGAAACGCCCTTCCATTTCAGCCAACCTGGTTTAATTCTATAATCAATATCTGCATCAATTCCTCCATTCTTATGTAGAATCGAACCTAAATATTTGAAAGAATCCGTTTTAGGAAGACACTCTATTCCCAACAATACATTCTCACTATTTGTTTAACTACTCTCATTAAAGACACATTCCATATATTCTGTCTTGGTTCTACTGATCCTTAACTCCTTACTTTCCAACGCCTATCTTCAAGCCTCAAGTTTTTCATTCACCTCTTCTTTCGTATCGTCCACTAGAGCAATATCATCAGCGAAAAATAAACACCATGCTACTTCATCTTGTATATGCCTAGTGAGATCATCCATTACTAAGGCGAAAAGATATAGGCTCAAAGTTGATCCTTGGTGTAAACCCACTTTAATAAAAAAAGCAGTCATTTCACCAACATGAGTTCGCACACATATAGCAGGTTCTTCATATGTCTTTCACAATCTCGAAATACCTACTCGTCACTCTCTTCTTTTCTAAAATTTTTCAAATCACTTCTCTTGGAACAGAATGATTAATATGAGATTGAGGAGGTCATCAAGGTTCTAAAAGAACAAATTGAAACTTTTCAATCTTAAACCCTACATCTTCACAAGCATGTCATATTTTGTTCTTCTTTTTCTCAATGAAGTTCAATTCTAGATACACATAGTCGTGCGCCTTTTCTTTCTTTCTTTCTTTCTTTCTTTTTTATTCTTTTCGAAAGAACAAATTGAAACTTTCCACTTGAGACTGACGGGCAGAATTCTTCCTCGGAATGGACTGGAGATGCATCCAATACATCCTGATGGCTAGAGAGACGAGTGAATAACTCATCAAATTGAGTGAAGAGTAATTGCACAGCTGCTTCGAGCTTGCCTACCCGTTCATCCACGCCTTTTCTCTGATACACGGCTTTGCCTTTGCGACGGGAGCACCTATTTGACATCCAAATTTTTCCCATCAACGTCAAAGAAGAAATAGCTTCTCTATGAAACGAGTTTACTGTTTCTAAAGAAATTGCTTCCTAAGGAGGCGATTTCTCCTCAATAAATGAAGCTGAATTTATATTTTGAAAATATTTTTATGAAAATTAACATAAAACTTAGACAACAGCAGAAAAAAATTACAACTTAATTAAGAAATATAATACAAGATGAACACAAGAAAAACTGATTTCAAGTTATTTGCGATTTTTGTTGGTTAGAAATCGTCTCCTCAGGAAGAGATTTCTTTAGAAATAGTAAACTCGTTTCCTGAGAAAACGATTTCTTTTTTGACGTTATGAGAAAAAAAATGGATGTCAAAAAACAATGGCGCTTTGCGACCTATCTGGAAAAGAAAGGCAGTTGAGTTCTAACGAGGAAACTCTGCCTCTTACACAAGGTGTGAAGTTTGAACTTTTTCTGATCAACTTATTTCATTATTCAACCAGGAAAGAACTTAAATAAATGTTTACAAGCTAAAAAGCACTCCCTCCGTTCCAATTTATCCATCGTTTAGAAAGTTGAATGGAGTTCCAAAATATGTCATTTGAGATAATCTAGACGAAAATTGAAATTTCTTTCCAATTTTACCCATGCATTTAATGCTTTTCATATTTTGACTCATTCAATGCAATCCTTAAACAATTTATCATTAATAAAGACAAAAATGGAATTTCCTTGTGTCATTAAGATGTACCATTAAGATTTCTTAATATGTGTGTTTTGATTTAAACGACAGATAAATTGAAACGGAGAGAGTAGCAACAACAACCTCAAATAACTCTTTAACAGACCAACTAACTAAAATATCCGTAATGGATATTTATTCCCACGATCCCAACCAGACCTACATAGTTGGCCTAAACTTATTCAATGACAAAAATAACTCGTAACACAACATCAGAACAAACAGGCTTAATAATCGCATGTCACCTTCCTATCAAAGCTGGTGAGGAAAATAGCGAATGCTTGGAATGCAGAAAGAGGCTGCGGATAATCCATGGTAAAGGTATCATCAGATACTCTCCAAAACTGGAGGAGAACTTCCTCTTCGTCACCTTTCCCACCAGATTGGTCCTGGTCCATGGTCGCTAACAGCTGGAAGTTCTTGACCAATGCCACAGTAACTCTGCCGTGAAAATTCAGGCACCAGCACTGCAAATGCTTGCACCACCTCGAAGCCTTGTTCTTCAGAATTGAGTAGCCAGCCTGTGCTGGATCCGATTTCTTCATCTTAGAGTTTTGCGCTTGGTCAGCGGTGATATCTCGTGATGGGAACCTCAGAGAGCACACCATCCTTCTTGGACCTCTGGATTTGAAGAGGTTGGACATGTAACTGATGTTTCCCACTTCGAAGTTCCCTGATGGGACCTGGGGGCTTATTTGTTTGCTCACAAAACGGCGGCCTGATCTACTGCTTGATGGCTTTGCCCCACTATTAGGTGGTTGACTGTCATATATTGCGAAGTTTGTGCTTGGAAAATCCGAGCTGCAAGGCAGAGGATAGATGGATGAGTAAAAGGCAACACCACTGCAGAATATCAATGTCAATTCAAGCATAGAATATCAACGTACTAATTCAAGCAAAAGGCTTCTCAAACATAATTAAGCATAAAAAAATCCAGTAAAGGTATGTAGCTACCAAGAAAAGGATACCAACACACGAAGTTTGTGTCATATACCTTAACTTTCCAACATATGCTTGACTCCCTTGGGAAAGATCATCAGCATCTAAAGATATTATATACTCCATATGGGCTAAAAGAAATTCTCCATAATCTGAGAAAGCTGGAAATGACAGCAGGCAATTAGAAGTTCAAGTGTAGCAACAGAACACAAGAAGGAAAGCAACGAAAGAAAAAGAAGGCAAAATAGTCAATCATTCCACAATGGATACATCAAATAAGAGAGAACATCAGCAAAGTAAGTATCTGCTTGGAAAATTAAACACTGATGAAGTAAAATCTGTACGGAAAAAAATAAAACTTTCTCTAAATTCTAAAATTCTTGCTCTGAATTCAATTGACAGACCAGTAAAAGACAGTAAATGAAGTATTCAACAGAACAGAAGCACAGAGTCCTGATCGGGCAGTTCAGGGGATTCATCGCCCACAAATATGCCAAGGCAGAGAGACTTAGCAGCACACAGTCTCGTATTTGCAATCAAGTAATCCAAAAATGATGAAAGCATATAGGTAAAGAGAACTACATGTTGAGAATAGTTTACCCACATACT
>JAOVYX010015836.1:0-26499 GCA_035668315.1 Drosera spatulata | reverse complement strand
TCGTCTCAAAACAATCCCAAGCTCCGTCATCTCACATCAGCAACCAACAGAATATCACATACATTATCATCAGAACATATCCAAGGGTTTCAGGAGGGGGTTGGGCTACCTGCGTGGGGTTAACGGTGGCTGAGACGACTGGCAGGCTTGGCGGGCTTCCTGTCGGGCCGGAGGGGTGCTGTCGGGCCGGGCTGGGCTTCACGCTGATGGGCCGGGCCGGGCCGGTTCCTGTCGGGCCGGGCTGGGCTGCACGCTGACGGGCCGGGCCGGCTCCTTGTGGTGGCAGCTGCTGGATGATGCGGCTGGACCGGCGGGCTGTTTTTGGTGGTGGAGGGAGGGCAGCCGGGGAGGGGAAAAAAAAGAGGAGGAGGCGGAGGAGGAGAAGGAAGGGGAAGAAGGAGAAGGGGGTGGCGGTGGTGAGCTGGGGGCGGCAGCGGTCGGTGACTGAAGGTGGTGCTACGGCAGGGGAGGGGCGGCGCGCGACTGAGGCGGGGTTCGACGGGGGTGGAGGAGAGGGGAGGAGGAGAAGGGGATGGTGGCCGGCTGGTGGCGGCGGGCCGGGCGACGACGGCGTGGCGGGGAGTGGTGGTGTGGGTTTCGCAGAGAGGGAGGCGGGGTGGGAGAGGGAAATCAGGGGAAAGGGGAGAAGGGATAAGGGGATAAGGGTCGCCACATGTCAACCCGTGGTTGGTCGGTTGAGGATAATTTTTAGATTACGTTACCCCTTCGATTTATATTTGGTATAATTATTTTCACCCGTTCATCGAAGTAAATATATGAAAATTCTCAGAATTTTATAATGATTTCAAATTTCCAGTTAGAATATGATTCTGGGAATAAAATTTTCAACACTTAAATATGACTGTACATCTTTTTATTTACGTTCGTCTTATCATTAATTATTATTATTGAAAATATAAATTACCTAAAATTTAAGTTATTACAATTATATAAGAAGATTTTGCCAAGTGGAGCTCGACTAAGATAAGAGTTCTTAAAGATAGATGCTAGAGATTTGGCTTGACGGATGGCTCCTCCATCTTCATTAGTTCTCGAAGCGTAGCCATTGAGCGAAGCAAGGAAGAGCTCATTTAAAGTGTACTCTCTTCCTAGTCTCGCTGTGTCTGGCCAGGCGCGGATCAATTACTAACAGAGGCTGTGACAGTGCAAGATCGGGGGTGCTATATGCTTAATTCGAAGGCAGGGTTGATCGACGACAATTACTTGTTCTAAGTAGGAAGGTTTTCAAAAAATGCATTTCATAGCTCCAGCTCAGGCATTACCAGACAGCCCCAGGCAGAGGGGAAAAATACAAGATACTTTATTTCTTAGTCTGGTTTTTATGGAAGCTTTAACAATTTATAGCCTGGTTATTGCATTAGCACTTTTATTTGTCAATCCTTTTGTTTAATACAAACAATCTGAATTAAAAGACTTTCTTTCTTTTATTCACTTCGACCTGTTAGCTTGCTTTTTTCTATTCTGTTAAGATTTTCCCTCTACATTTTACTTTTTTTTTTTTTTACTTAATCACTTACTTTTTCTATTCTTATTCGTTTTCGGTTCATTGAAAAAAGAACCTGCGGCAGGACTGATTTGAAGAGAAGGAATTAGATTTACCGATTCGCTTTCTTCCTTCCCCTTCTTAGTTCAATCCTTAGCTTATAAAGTGCTGCAAGAAACAAGGTATTTTATTTTGCAATTTACATATAATTTGGTACCTAATCCGATGCGGATTCGTGTTATTGGAAATCGCTATATCAATAGCTGGTCTCAATAAAAAAGAAAAGAAAATCCTTTTTGAAATGAAATCAGATTTTGAATCCTTTTTCTATTTCTAAATGAAAGGATCATGGCTAGGCACTTATAGGGCTTCTCACTCAACTCAACTCAATTCCATTCCTTTGGTTGTCCAATGGCTTTAGGCTTTCTTCTTGTGTTAACTACCTCTTCCTTTCCTTACTTTCGGACTAGTTTCTTTCTTGCTTTGTATCGAATAGGAAATAGTATATTAAATTCAAGCAGATGAGAGTGGAATTCTCAATTAGGATCTTTTTTTATGCTGGCTGTCCTAACAAGCCAAATAAGCTCACAAGTGGTGTGAGCCATTGCTATATACTCTGCTTCTACATTCGATCGTGCGATAACTGTTTACTTCTTACTCTGCCACGTCACAAGATTTCCACCTAAAAAGAAAAATGTGACCAGTCGTAGACCTCCTATCTGTCTGTCGGTAAGCCAGCCCAATCCGCATCTTCATAGGCAAAAACAAGAGAATGTCTATTAGAGGCATATCCAATACCTTTTTCAGGAGACACATAAGATACCAAAGAATTCTTTTTTCAACTTCGAGATTTCGCTTGATTAGAACTATAAATTGGTAAACCATCGCATAGGATAAAAGACCACCTGTATGATGACTATACCTGTTGCTGCTCTTGTACCTTCAATTGCTATATCAACATTGACCTTTAATGTAGCCCGATGGGGGCGGCCTCCAACCATCATTATCAGAGGGATGCGCATGGGCAGACGAGCGTCAGGTTTAATCTCTAGCTGGATCAGTATACTGCTGTATAAAGCTCGAGCATTTGAGATTTTTCTCTATACCTTTAACTCGGAAAAGCACTGGAAAGAGAGATTTAAAAGATTAATGAAATCCAATAGAAACAGAAAGTCCTGAAGAAAAACGAAAAGAGAGGGATTCGAACCCTCGGTATAAATGTACAACGAATTTGCAATCCGTCGTTTTCGTCCACCCAGCCATCTCTCCCAAGTGAAAAGAGATTACAAAGAAAAAATGATCTCTTATATAAGAAATAAAAGAAAAATGGAAAACCCTTTCAAAAGAGAGTAAAGAAGAGTCTTCTTTTTTGTTTTGGACATTAATAATATCCTTGTATTTAGCTTAGCAGCACCTTACGATGGCATAGCCTTCCATTTTTCAAGTGAGGGGTGAGGTTCAAATGGTATGTTCCGAGTACAACTAAATGATAACACTTTGATTCTCGGTTCTATTTCTGGAAAGATTTGGTGTCATTTTATACGGATTCTCCCAGGAGATAGGGTCAAAATTGTGAAAAGTTCTTATCATTTAACGAAAGGACGTATAATTTAAAGATTCAGAAAAAATCAGTCAAATGAAAAGAAACTGATTACCAAAGAATAGAAAGGTTGTGCAACAAAAGATTGGTTCGAGAACGAGTTAGTCAAAGGAAAGAGGAGGTCCTGATTCCGGGATGGAGCCGTATGACGCGAGAGTGTCACGTACGGTTCCTTTGAGAAGTGGTGTGATACCACCACCTATCAGGCCCGACGAGCGGTCCACGGAGCTACATCCTTACCTGGTCTATGTCGCTTTCTCCAGGAGGTTGGCCGCCTATCCTAGATCTTCCCATTTCCTAGAGGATCCTTAGCTCGATCTGGTTTAGTATCAAGGTGATTCTATTTCTGTTCTTATATGTACGGGTTTGTGCGGCATTTCCATGATATCGTTATGATCAATTAATGGGACTTGGCCGAAAAGTGTTCTTGCCTCTATCATTAGCTCGGGTAGTCCCCGTTTCTTGTGTTTTAGTCAAGAAAAATGGAAATTTCTTGTATTAGGTATGAGAGACACACAAACGGTTTAGAACATACTCATCCATGGTGATCTTCTTTCGAGCCTTTCGGTTCGAGAACGATTGCTTGATCGAATAGAATCTAGAGAATCATGGACAGGTTTTGGTATGGGGCTCGTAGTAACCTACATATTTGAATGAGTTGACTACGTGCCTATCTCACGAGTTTACAGCTCTTATAGGTTGCTTCCTATCGCTGCTTTCAAATGCAATGATTGATCCCCCGTAAACCTGAGGTCTTCACTTTAATTGATTAGCCCAAGTCTGCTACAATTGGAAATTTCATAGGATAAGTATTGGTTGTCTCCTCCTGCTCACGAAAACCAATAGCTAGTCTTTTTCATTGATCTTCTGCTCCGGTCAAATGCGCCTATCCAGGGATGCGTAGAGCAGCGGTAGATCAACATAGGTGTGAACAAAGCATCATTCTGTCAATTCTACAATAGCAAGTACTCTCTTTTCCGCTTCCTCACTATCCTCTGAATGCCGTCAATAAGTAGTTGGACTAGAAATCACTAGCTTGAGACCGGCATGGATGAGTCAGCT
Organism: Drosera spatulata; assembly: GCA_035668315.1. Taxonomy (NCBI): domain Eukaryota; kingdom Viridiplantae; phylum Streptophyta; class Magnoliopsida; order Caryophyllales; family Droseraceae; genus Drosera; species Drosera spatulata. The sequence continues at coordinate 22,333 of JAOVYX010015836.1, read as the reverse complement.
GCCATCGCAATTCCATCGCCGATGCTCAATCACATATAGAAGTCAATCCCATGTGTAGATTCGCCGGCCAGTATTGCTACTTTCTTTTTAAAAGAGCTAGCTTATTAGAAACCTGTGGTGGGGAGATTAGTGAAGCTAACAATCGATATAAGCTCAAACAATGGTGGTGTAGTCGCTTTTAATTGCCATTTCAGTAAGCTATTAATCAAAGGGCCTATGCTTATCTTAGTATTCTATTAGAAGGTTATGGGGCTCTGTGACGGAGAGCCTTAACTTTCTAGTTATAATAGGAAGTAGAAAGACGGGCTAAGAGATACCATCTTTATTCTACCATCAACTGTCGATCCTACGGTTAAGGCCCTTGCCCTTACTTAGGCTAAGGAGGCCCTCCCGGATGCTATGACTTATGACTTCGTAAGGGAAGATCTGATCAGTGGTTAATTCTCGAAATCCATGACTAGCAGCTCGGCCAGAGAACCCCGAAGCTAATGAGGACAGGGATAGCTTTCATGATCTACAAACCAGGACTGTTAATAGAAAGCTTACCTGGCTATTGGTCATAGTTGAAAGCGGAAGACATTCAATAGGGCCAGGGAGATGATTTAAAATCATGATAGGGCTAGGCAGAAGATCAGAAATCATAGACACCGGCATGCTTTCTTCTTTCTTATCAATAAAACCTAGATAACGATGTTATCGAGGAAGCAGAAGATGAATTATACAATACCACTTTCTTTTTATTAGAACTAGCCTCTCCCATTGTCTTTCAAGTAGACGAAAGCCCATGCATTGATCGAATAAGAATATCCTGGAGAACAACTTGAAGAAGACGAGACCACTATCTTAGAAACTGGCTCTTTTAGGTGAAAACCTCGTTGAACAACCTCTTTCTTTTATGTAAGCATGTCTTCCATAAGGATATTTGACATCGTAAACCACAAGATCAACCATCTTTCCTAGGCAAATGAACCATTGGATTAGGAGGGAATGCCTCACTTACTTCTATTTCCTTACGATAATATAAGATCAGATTCACTTTGAACGTACTATCTTGACTTTGCTGATGAACCAGGCGATAAAGGAGAGGCTTAGCTGAAGATGACGAAAGCACGGACTTAGAACTTTCCTAGGATGAAGACATTGACGGATGAGCCTTCTTTGACTACCACTGATCCTCTTCTAGGTTGAATGAGATAGAGATAGAGCAGCTGATATTGGTCTTTAATTTTTAGTCTTTACTAGGCGGAGGTAATGCTGGTTCCCTCCGAGGATTAGGTTACATCCGGGATAAAAGAAAAGACTGGACTTTTTGTTGTTTAGTTACGCAAGTCCAATATCGTATATGACCACTGAACCCGTATCTTCGTCAGTGCTTCTCTGTTGTTAGCTTGGTTCAAAGCTTTCCTAAGATGGAGTCAAACCAGGATTTCGAGCGGGAAGAAAGCGTGAAGCGACAACAAGACACTTTTTAGATGTGGACATCTCCCTGAGGCACATCATCATCACTCTCAGCATCCGAGTCTGTTACCTCCTCACCCTTCGGTGACTCCTCACCATCTACTCTAACTATCCCAGATGTTAACGGCTGATCTGCGTGTCTCAAGCTGATCTCATGAAATACCAATGGATTCTTCACTGGCTTAAGACGAAGAACTGGGAAGCGCGAGCCAGTCCTGTCATTAACGCTGATGAGGTCACATTGAAGCCGAAGATGTGTCCCTGTGTTCTCGCTGAACTTCAGATAGTAGGCCCCCTTGTGGATACCAAACTTCTCCATCAAAATCACATACTTGAAATCAATGGTGGGGATGTTTTCAAGCAAAGGACTAACTATAGACCAGTTCATCCCGATCTTCTGAGCAATCGGAGTCAGCATACCGCAAAAATTGATGGTGCCGGAGATCCTAATAGCATGCTACATCCAGTAACGAACCATGTGTAATGCCACATCAACTCTTGATCTGCTATATATAGCCCAAAGAAATATGCACTCCTTACTTCGAATACCGTCCTTTGTGATGCAGTGACCAAAGACTGTATGTGCCAAAACACGATGCACATATCAAAACACAGGGTTATGGACAACAGACATCTTGGCCGTCCTAAACTCCACGGTCTTGAGGCCGGTCAGATCCGGCCAGAAAGATTCAACAGCCCTCGTGAACTCTAGTGGCTCCAGCTGAGGTCCTCCAGCTCTGAAACTATACGTACGGTTGACCCATGCCATAGTCTTCTCATAAGATACGCCTTTAAGGCAAAACCAGATAGCCAGCACCTGATCCTCCTTCTTCCCTATGGTGATCAGCTCTAGGGTATCCTCTCATATGTTGACCACCTGCTGTAGGCAAAGTTCGCCATATGCAGTCGCTTCAAAAGGGCATCTATGTCATCCTTCAGCCCCACGGTAGTGAGAGTAGGAGGGTCCAAGTATCTCGTCTTCTGTATACGTCCTCTTGAGGTACTCATACCTCTCCTCCTTATCCCCTGTCTGAAACTCAATCTACTGCTCGTTAGTTGCCTAGATAGTGACAGGGGTGGCGGTGGCAGCCTAGGAACATGGCGCGCTTATAAGGCCTCAATTCCTTGTGCGGCATCTGCGAAACAAACAATAAAACAACAAAAAAACTAAACATTTCATATATTTGCCCCCTCCCCGAGTCGAGGCAGACCCTCGACTCCTACATCATGCATCAAACATCCTCCTCTATCACAAACAATCTCCATTCACCATTCTCCATCACATTCAGCACAAATCTAATCATTTACAATGAGATATATCACCCAAAATTATTCAAAATCACTCATTGTCGATATACGATCATTATTTGCAATAACACTTCATACATCTCCTCGCGTTATTATAACATGTTCCTAATATTCATTCATGATCCATGAGCATAATAACATGTTCGAGTCATCCATTGCATTCAAAACAACCCAAATGAACATCTCCACTCATCGGTATAAATCCGAAAAACCTAAATCTCCTAAACTTCATCAAATCACGCAACCAACATATCCACATGCTCGTAACAACATAGGGAAACCAATTCAACCCTAACATTATGCATTTGAGATGATTAAAGTGAGGATTTCTTTAGGTTTTTGAAATTTATCATTGTTCGAATTTGTGATGATTTCGTGAAATGTAATGCACGATTGAGGAATACGTTGATGGATGATCGTGAGATGCGTCTCGAGCTTCGATTTGAGATATAAAGCGTCAGATTTGGTTGAGAAATTAAAATTTTAGGTGTTTTGGGACGATTTTCGTGGGTTTTGATTTAGGAGAAATAAAGAACAATGTCTTTTAGTTTGTTCTTAATACACATGTTATCTATCGCGCACGGGGTTCTCTGCCCCGTGCTCAGAGGGTTTTGTTTGGGGTCTTTGGCATGGCCCGTGCCTGACGCGCACGGCCAGTGCGTGTGTCATTTTCAAAAACTTGATGTTTTTTTCTTTAAATCATTTTGTTCTCTTGTGTGATTGTTGTTTTGCATTCTCTTAACATGTTTCATCGTGTTTGTTCATTACATTGACCATTTTTAAAGAAAAATATCTTGGGTTTGATCTCTTTGGATTCGACTTAACATTAAAACTATCTAACTCGATAAAATTAGAAACATGTGGGTTGCCTCCCACAAAGCGTTTTGTTTTAAATCGTTAGCTCGACGTAATCAAATTGATTTATCATGGAAATTTCAGATAGACAACATTCAACCATTTCGAACTTTCTCCCTCAAAATATTGTTTCAATCTATGTCCGTGGACTTTGAAAATCTTCCCTGTTGCATTGCTCCTTATTTCTACCGCTTCATAATCGTAAGCTTTAATAAATTGAAATGGATCTCCCCAGCAAGAATGATGTTTTTCAGGAAATAATTTAACTCAAGAATTAAAAAGTAAAACTAAAATGATTTGAAAATCAGGTTTTAACCCATTTGTGGACATAGTCGGCCGTAACTAAAATGTAAACATTTCCAAATGATGGTGGAAATGTTCCTACAAAATCAATGCCCCATACATAACAAATTTCACAAACGTATATGGATTTAAGAGGTATTTGATCTATTTTAGAAATGTTTCCATTCCTTTTGCATTCTTGACATGATTTAACAAATTCGTATGAATCCTTATTTAAAGATGGCCAACAGAATCCACTTTCCAATACCTTGTGTGCAGTCCTCTTTTAACCAAAGTGACCACCACTTTCGAAGATATGACAGAATCTCAGAATAGATTGTGTCTCATGATTAGGCACACATTTTCTCAGAAATTTAGCCGAACAGAACTTAAACAGATATGGATCGTCGTAGATGTAATATTTAGCTTCATTTTTAATTCTATCTCTTTGAGCACGTGATAATTCACTTGGTAGTTGTTTTGTGATTAAATAGTTCACAATGTCGGCATAACAAGGAATTTCACCATGGATTGACGATAGATATTCATTTGAAAATAAATCTGAGAGAGGAATAACTTCTCTTTCCCTAGGTATTCTACTTATATGATCTGCAACATAATTTTCCGCCCCTTTCTTGTCTCGAATTTCGATATCGATTTCTTGGAGCAAAAGTATCCCTCGTGATAGTCTAGGCTTAGACTCTTTTTTTTTTTTTTTTTCAGAAGGTACTTCAATGCTGCATGATCTGAAAAAATAATAACTTTTGTGCTGAGAATGTAGGAACGAAATTTTTCTAAGGTAAAGACTACGACGTATAACTCCTTTTCTGTTGTTTTGTAGTTGCATTGTGTATCATCCAACATAAAAGAGGCATAATATATCACGTGAGGAATTCGGCCCACTCATTGTCCAAGAACTGCCCCTGTAGCTTTATCACATGCATCACACATAATTTCAAAGGGTAAATTCCAACTTGGGGGTTGGAGAATCGGATATATTGCTAACTTTTCTTTCAAAGCATCAAAGGCTGCTTTGCAATCATCATCAAAATGAAAGACACCTTCTTTTTGCAGAAGCTTATACATTGGTTTTGCCACCATTGAGAAGTCTTTAATGAATCTGCGGTAAAATCCAACATGGCCTAGAAAAGCCCGTACTTCTCTGTTAGATGTAGGATAAGAAAGTAAGCGAATCACTTCAACCTTGGCTTGGTCAACTTCAAGTCCCCTTGCTGAGACTACATGACCAAAACTATTCCTTGTTTTACCATGAAATGGCACTTTTCAAAGTTAAGTACAAGGTTAGTTTCGATACATCTATTAAGTATAAGATCCAGATTCTTAAGACAATGTTCAATAGAATATCCATAAACAAAAAATTCATCCATAAATACTTCAATGATATGAGCAATGTAGTCAGAAAAAATTAACATCATATATCTTTAAAACGTAATTGGGACATTACACAAATCGAAAGCAATTTTTCGATAAGCGAACGTCCCAAATGGACCTGTAAAAGTGGTTTTATCTTGATCTTTTGGAACAATGTACATTTGACTATAACCAGAATAACCATCGAGAAAGCAATAATGTGATCAACGTCCCAAATGCTCCAACATTTGATCCATGAAAGGTAATAGAAAGTGATCTTTTCTTGTAGACGCATTGAGGTTCCTATAATCAATACACACACTCTATCCATTTTGGACTCGAGTTGCTATCATTTTACCATCAGGATTTTCAACTATAGTCATTCCAGTTTTCTTTGGAACCACATGAATTGGACTTACACAATCAGAATCAGTGATTCGGTATATAACTCCAGCATCTAAGAGCTTTAGAATCTCGTTTTTCACTACTTTCATCATAGGAGGTTTCAAACGACGTTGAGATTCCCTTCATGGTTTTTTATTTTCTTCCAAATAGGTTTTATGCATACGAGTGGAAGGGCTTATCCCTTTTATATCAACAATCATCCACCCGATAGCTCTTTTGTTTGATTTAAGGGCATTTACTAACTTCTCTTCTTCATCGAGAGTTTGTTTGCTGGAAATTATTATTAACAGTGCTTCTCCATCACACAAATATGCATATTTTAAGTGTGAAGATGGTGGTTTCAATTGTGGTTTGGGACGGTTGACTACTGATGGTAGCATCTTCTCATGATTTATCCTTAACTCTGGAATGTATGGACGATGTTCGTATTCAGTACAAACATATATTTGTTTCTCAAGTTGGTTTAATTCTTCTTCCAGATTTTCAAGATTGTACTCTGTTGATTCATGTCCATTTGTGTTGAGATTCATGATTATTTTGAGAAATTCTTCATTGTTGAACTCAAACATTTCTTCTTCCAGAAAAGTGAATGAGTCAATCTAATTAATCATGCAAACAGAGTAGACTTCATCAGAGGGATGTTTCACATCATTATTGATTTTGAAGATAATTATCTCTCCATCAAAGTCCATGGAAAGAGTTTCGTCATTTACATCTATTTTTGTCTTTCTTGTTCTTAGGAATGGCCATCCTAACAAGATAGGTGCGGATAATGAAGACTGCCCATGGTCATCCTCCATTTTGAGCACATAAAAATCTGCTGGAAGAAACCAAATCATTAACTTTGATAAGAACATCTTCAACGAGACTTTCAGGATGTGCTACTAACCCATCAGCAAGTTATATGACAACCCCTGTTGGTTTTAATCATCCAAGATTTATAAAGTTATAGACTGATAATGACATTACATTGATCGATGCTCCCAAATCCAGCGCACATCCTGCTATTTCAATATTCCCAATGACCCATGAAATTGTGAACAATCCTGGAACTTTTTGTTTGGGGGGTAGTTTCTTCTGTGGAATAGCTGAAACATTCTCTCCAACTGTAACTCTCTCGTTAGCTTTTAGTCTTCTTCTATTAGTGCATACTTCCTTTAGAAATTTTGCATATCAAGGAATGTGTTTAATTGTCTCTAATAGAGGAATATTTACTTTCACTTTCTTGAAAAGTTTAAGAATGTCTTTTTCAATTTTTGTCTTCTTATCCTTACCCAAACGACTAGGATAAGGAAGATTCGAATTGTTTTCCTTTTCTTAAGTTGGTCTTGAAATTTTTGGATTGCTTGAATCATTTTCAGTTTTATTGGAATCATTGGTTGGATTGATTTCCAGTTCAGATTCAACTTGTTTTACTTTTTCTCTTTCAAGCTATTGCAACTCTTTTCCACTTCTTAACATGATTGCATTAAAAGGTTGTGTAGAGAGTTGATTAGACATTTGAGATTTTAAGTTGTTCACTTCTTGAAACAATTGGCTCACTTGACTTTCGAAGTTTAAGATACTTGAGCGAACTTCTTCTTGGAAGGTTGTTCAGCTTTTGTGCATTATCTTAACTAATTCCTCCAAAGATGGTTCATTATCATTTTGAGAAATTTGACTTTGATACCTCTGATGACCTCTTCCTTGTAGAGAACTGTTGAGATTCAAAGGTTGAAAATTTTGATTATTGTTTGCCCACTTGAAGTTCTGATGATTGCATCACCCTTCATTGTAAGTTGTATTTTGAAAATTTCCTTATCTTCAAGGATCAGGAAAATTTCTCATTGCATTAACTTGTTCATAATCATTAAGGGTAAGACCCATATCATATGCATGATCGTGAACAGAACATATTTCACATAATTCAATTTGTGGAGTATTATTGCTATTTTCGAAAACCATTATAAGCAATTATGTAGCGGTCAAGCTTTTGATCAGTTGAATTTGAGAAAGATAAGACTTCATGAATATCGTGAGAGAAATCATCATCATGATTGAAATCTTTGGAATTAGCAGCCACCTTTTCTAGAATTTATGGATGTTTATCTTGAAGATAACCTCCACAAGCTGCATCGACCAAACACCAGTCTGAAGCAGATAGAACTTGATAGAAATAACGCATCACAAAATTTTCAGGGAATTGATGATTGGGACAGTTTGAGATGAGACGTTTAAAACGTTCCAATATTCGTGCAATAATTCTCTTTTTCTGTCTTATATAACAAATTTGCTTTTGAATTGTTGTAATTGTTGCCCCCATGTGTTAATTGTCATCCTCAAGTACGTCATAAAGCCAATTTTTTGCGTCATCTTGAATATTAAAAGGAAAACCTCTAAGCTTAATCACTTCATCGGTTACCCCCTTTGGTTTTATGTTAGCACAAACCACCCTAAATTCATTCAAATGCTTATAAGGATCTTCACCAAAAAAATCCATGGAAGGTTGAAATTTTTTGAAAGAAACCAGAATTGAGCTTAAAATTTCAGTGCACATAAGGAAAAACAATACACAAAGGAGTTTCATTACTGTCATCATATTCTGCTAATTGTCCAAGTGTGCGATTATAAATTTGAGAAGTAGGAATTTCATATTGATGATCCAAATCATTCGTCATATTTAAAGTTGGAAAGATCTCACCAATATAATGATTAAGAATTTTTGCTCAATATGACACTTCACCTCATTCTAATTTTTTGTCTTGGTGCTCAAATGAATTTCTTTCAAGCTTGCTACACAATTACGTACGAGACAATAAGCTCATGATAAATAAAACAAAAAGGGAAGATCAATAGAAGTTAAAATAATTCACGCCGCTCTCCGGTTACGACGTCAAAATTTGATAGAATCTGTTGCAAGATATTACAAATTAAAATATCTGCATCACTTCAGACCACAAAATTATAACAAAAATGTAATAGTGACAAGTACAAGTCGATCCCATAGAGAACGGCCTTTTTGAGATTTTATGAATTAATTTATCAATCTATTAATTATTGGTTAATCTTATGTACCCACACTTGAATGACTTTCTTGTGTGGTGACCTATATTTGAATGCTTTATGACCCTTTTTGCCACAACTGTAGCATATGATCTCTGGTCTTGCTACTTTGGGTCTTCTGTTTGGGTTTCTCATCTCTCTATGCTATATATGACATATATAGTAGGGTCTAGGGTATGATCTATTCCATGCAGTACTGAAACTTCTATTTCATATTGAATAATTTGGTATATACTGTGATTTTTTGGGTTCATGACCCATTTTTCTATTGGTCATTGCTCTCTTGGGTTTGACAGTGTTCACCATTTGGGGTTTCTTCATCTTCTGCTTAGCATAAGCAAGAGAGATGTCAACCTTCTTGATTTGAGCAGTATAGTGTTGACTCTTTTGCTATGTTGCAATAAAAGTCTCACTCTTCTACAATATTCTTACAAGAGGTTCTTTGACCTCTGTCTTGCTGATTGGAAGGATTTCATTTGCAATTGAGGATTGAATCTCATTTACCCACCTTCTATATCCTAGTCTAGATCGATCATATGAGGATTGACCCTTGATCAACATCTTTTGAAGATCTAGGGTCTTTTCATTCCATATGCCAACCTACATTTGCAGCTTAGCATTCCTGTGAGTGAGTTTATCCACCATTCCAACGAGAAGTTTCACTTACTCATCTGATTTCTTGAGTTCGTTCTCAGCCACTAATAAGACATTTGATTTCTTCTCAATCTCTTCACAGGCCCGATTGTATTTTTCTTTAAAGTTTTCAATCAACTCAAGGCTTTCTTTATTTTTCCTTACCAAGGCAATAAAGTTTTCAGAAGTTTTTAGAAGAGCCTCCTTTAGTTCCTCAACAGATGCATCAGATGAGGAAAGGTCAATTACCTGTTGTTTGTCTCTTTATCATCTGAGTCTATCTCACTCCAGGTTTTAGCAGCATATGCTTTGCCTTTTTGTTTTCTGCCCGAGCCGCCTTTGTTGTGGTCCTTCTTTTTTTTTTTTTTCTCTATGCGGACGACTCCTGAGGGGCTCGTCTGCATTGTGTAGCAAAGTGTCCTGATTTTTCACAGTTATAGCACACTTCCTTGTCTCCTTCCTTTGATTTGGATGAGTTGTTTCTTTTGAAGTCTTTCTTTTTAAACGGCTTTCTGAATTTCTTTCCCATCAAGACAAGTTTTTCAGACATAGATACTCTTGTTGTTGATAAGGTTGAGGAGGTATCATCTTTCGTCATTGATCTCAATATCTTCTCCTGAGCCTTGAAGGCTAGGGACTTTTTCCTTGCTTCATCGATTTGTTTCTTTTAACCTTCGTGATCTTCACTTGTAATCATAGACAAAAGATTTTCATTTCATGTTCTATTATGATCGGTGTTTATAATTAGGCTCGACAAAAAAAGAGTTATCGATATAGCTATTGATTACCATAAACCATGACATATTCAAACTAATACATTTACTCTATGTCCAACAAAGAATGTAACACAAATTAAAAATATTACATTATGAATATTTCTCAAACTCCTCACAATAATGACCTAACACAAATTAGAACTAAATTATGCTCATTACATGTGATCATAGCTTAACCAAAAGAGAATGACATTAACCTACAAGATTGTTACTAACATCAACCAAAAGAGAATGGCTTCATTGCTTATATACTTCTCTAACATAATTAGATGCCCAATCCAACTACAATAGACAAATAACTATAGATAAGTCCAACACATGAAATGAAATCTTAAACCATGGACATGAAATTATTAGAAATAGAGATCAAGTTTCATAAAATCCATGACTGAACTACAACCACTGAGCCATACTTAGATTTACGCTACCATCGTCTCCTTACGAAACAAACAGTTTATGCTAAACACATAATGATGATATCAATCAACACAGTTTATGCTAGACAAATCCTTCAAAAAATAGCAGCTAATTCCAAGATTTCAATCGCAACGATGACTTCTCTCGTGATGTCCATGAAGTGTCTTCCTTTTTTAGCTTTGCAGATCAGAAGCTTGATAGTTTGACAAATCTACTCACAATAATGTTCCAAAACAAAAAATAATACTACACAAGCAAAAGTTTGTGGACTTTGTTCTATTCCTAGTCATGCCACTGATTTGTGTCCAAGTCTCTTCTACAATGAACAAGCAAACGCTATGGGAAGTTTTTCTGATCCTTCGAAACAAGAAAATGCACAGAACATGATGTATAATGAAGGATTTGTTGAACCGAATTACTCAAATCAAATTTCTCAAAACTCTTATGAACAATCTTTAGGAGAACTTATTAAAGCAATGTGTAGGCATTCAATGACTTTTCAAAAAGAAGTTCGATCAAGCATTTCTAATGTTGAAAATCAAGTGAGCCAATTTGCTCATGAAGTGAATAAACTGTGATAGGAATGTGCAATCCCTTCATTTGTATAAAAATTGATTAACAAAACTTAAGAGTAAAACCATGGTGTAGTTAGTGTGTTTAGGCTAGAAATCACGTCACTAATCTGCAGTCTAGGTTTGATGCGAAAGAGCAGACGGCTACAGATGAAGAGTATTGTGTGCCACCAGATGCAGACCACTATAGGGAGACTTTAGCAAGGCAGCCAAGATATACATGAACTGCAAAAGACCTATTAATGCTTCAGGATCTAGGATAATCTTGTTGTCAAGGGCAAACACAACAATGCAGAAAAGGTTGTAGTAGTACTGGGTGCAGACGAGGTTGTAACAGACGAGTTCTCAATGGTACTGGGTGCATACTAAGTTACAGCAGACTGAGTGCAGCAGAGTTGATTGCAAGGTTGCACAAGGATCTAAGGATTGGTCAAATCAAAGATTTGAGATATGGAGAATCTGTAATAGGATCAGAAAAAATGAAACAAGTCTGTCAACATCAGTGACGGGGTCACTTGGGTTACAGTGGGAATCAGATGACATGGTGGAACACCGACGGTGGCAGGATTCAGGCTATCGGTCGACGGGGCTTATCCGCATGGTCGAGGAAGGCCGGGGAAGGAAAGGGGACGTCGGGGATGATTGGGTATGTGTCGCAAGAATTGGTGGTCGAATTTCAGTCAACTTTGGTGGTTTTTGTGGACATGTAAAAACAAAGAGGCACACGGAGAGGAAAATCTGTTCTATTCTTACTCCATGTACGGAGTATGTTTATATAAAAGGAGCAAGCAAATAAATTGGAAACAAATCACATGAAAATTACAGGGGAAGATTACGGAGGAGGTACATCTAATACCGAACATTCTAGTTTCAGTCATGACAACACATCATTACCTTTAATGTGATGCATGCATGATTTAATTGTATGATTGTATGATCGTCTAGAGTTAAAATGAAAATCTGGGTGATTGTCTGTCTGTCTGCCTGCCTGATATTAAGCAAATTGCATGATAAAATGCCAATCCACTTCCTATTAAATAATTTACATGATAAAAATATTTTCTTGCCTGTTATTAAATAATTCACAAAATAAAGTGCTTGTTTGTCCGTTATGAAATGATTTACATTATATAATGGTAACGATGCAATATCTAGAATATTTATAGATTATGATAAAACTTCTAAATATTTCTGTTTGTTCCTGTTGGGTGATTCTTATATGTTAGTGATTATGTTTTGTAACAAAATTAAACTATAAAAATGTTATAAAATTACTTGGCCTGAATAACATGTGGGGAATAATTTATAGATAACCCTGAATATAATAAAATGTGCTTTGTTTGAAATCATGAAATATCACGGTAGTTATCTGCTATACATGCAATTATTATTGTTAATTTCATGTTACATTTTTGAAAAGCCTGAAGCAATTCCTGTAATTATCAATGATTGGGAGGGTTACGATTTACATGACTAATTAGGGAGGGTTTAATTAATCCTTTAACTTGCACGCAACGGCATTAAGTGTTGGTCGTGTTTGGTTAAAATTAACCATCCTGGATCAACTGTAGAGACCATTAAGCCTGTTTAATTGTTCCTAGTATGGCCATACTAGGTAATTATATTGATTTCCTATGGTAATTCCTCTCATGTCATCAACTTGTAAAAGTTACGTGAATTAACTCAACATGATATGTAACACACGAAAAGCATTAAAATCTTTAATAAATGCTAGGGTTATGAAACAGGGTTTAACCTGATCAACATGAATTAATATCCTATATATGTATATATATATTCCTATTTGATATATGATTGCTGGGTGTTATTTGCACTGCATCCTATTTGTGCATGGAAAACGCATGATATAAAAATAAATGGACCCCTGGAATGGATATGTATGCTGTGTTACTAGGCTTTCAGCTCACGGTTAGTCACGCCAAAATGGATCCTTTTGCCCCTTCCCCGGCCTCGTTCATCTTATTGAATTTACCCTCTCGCACATCTACTGCCCTCTACCCGGACCCGATTCTATGTCCAAACATCACATGTCAATAGATGTGGTCACCATCATAGGCACTCAAGATATTGTGTATGGAGAGGTGGATAGATAAGACTACTAATTGCTCAATCAAGACCCGTTAATTTATTACGAGTCAAAACCGATCATTTTTTTTTCTAGTATGCCGCTCCGTGAATAAGGAGCGAGAGAACAAAGTGGGCTTTCGTGATGTCAGAATTTGCGCCTATTTCTATCTATTTAGTGATCAATCCGCTAGTTTCTTTGATCCCACTCGGTCTTCCTTTTCCATTTCCTTTTCCATTTTACGTCGATTTATATATTCTATGCTTATTATGATGCTAGTATGTTTTTACTTTTAGTGTCCAAGTGCTATGGATGGCCTGCTTTCAAGGGCTTCATTCTCTCTCTTTCGGCGCGTCCTCTACTTTTCCCTTATTAGGTTCGTTGGATTGGACGGATTGGGGACGTCCTTGTAGTGATCTTAATTCCATATTTGGAATGACCTTTCACATGATGGATCCGGCCTCTGGCCCATCAAGTTCGGAAGGAAGGGGGAACCTACCACCTGCACCTGCCCCCGGGGAAACCCATCCGGAAAGGAAAACCCCAAACCTCCCAAGAATCGCTAGAGATGAATGCTTGAGAGCAGCCTGTAGATGGCTAGCTGTAGTTGTTTACAACTGGATTTTTGGGGGTGAAGAATAATCAAATATATCTTCATATTGGGAGAAGAACATCCAAAGAAAGGACCCCAACAGTTTGGAAGATATCTTGCTAAAAGGTTTTAGCACCGGTGCATCCTTTATGTACCCTACTTTATTCGAAGAACCTAATGGATCGAATTTCTTTTCATTTTATAAGAATGTAAGACGGGGGGCTATGGTAGACCTTACTAAGTTCGATCGTGAAACGATTCCCTCTTTGTCGTTCAACGAGTACTGATTGAAAGGTTGGGGGGCCAGAATTGACTCTGTAAAAGGGTTTCAGCTATTTCATACATCTCACTTATGGCTGAGAGATTCCTTAAGATCATGATTCCATCAGTCTGAAAGGCGAGTAGGATTATATTGTGGGATCCCATCTGTCTAATGATAGGCGCCTACTGTGACAAATGAAAGAATTTTGAGGCTAGTTCTAGCCTAAAGGCTACTTCTCCTAACGACAAGTAAAGGCATACCCGAACATAAAGGAGAGCAGCTTCCCCTCTATTAGAAAAGAAGAATGGAAGTCACAAGGTTGTGCAACAATAGAAGGAATTCTCTGAGTTGAGTGCTTATAATGTAATAAGAAGAGTCTTTGTTTTTTAAGGTTATTTTTCACATTTTCCAAAGCATGTATCAATAAGGGGTGAGTGCTAGGGTTCCCGCCGAGTCTCAAAGGCTTCACTCGCACCCGGGTAATTCTTTAGACCAATACTTCTAGAACTCACTGGAAGTGGTGTCCGATTCCTCATGGTAAATCAAGACCCCTGGTCAAATAGCCATTTCTCTACAACACATCTTCCTTTTAGAAAGGTCTTCCTTATCTCGGGTCGCCATTCTCCTTGAAAAAATAAGGAATAAGTGAAGATCTTTTTTCAATGCATTTAACTTCATTTTTTTCTTAAGCCTAGAAATAAAGGAAATCTTAAAAAGATTATGCTTAAAAAAACACTTGAAAAAAATTCATAATGTTTCGAGATGGCGATTAGGAAGCATTCTTTTGAGCCTGATTTTGACTCATAGTAATAGTATATAGAATAACCTAAATCAAAAGAGACATGCAAGGAGACAAGCCCAACCCTATGGAGTCTATCATGTCTACAAATATGATATGGGTCACCATACCAAGGCCCCGCTTTCAAGAGAATGACTTTCCCAATGGCTAGAAATGAGGCTATAATTAAAAAAAAAAATTCTTTCTTTAATTGCATGACCTTCTTCTTCAAATCCTGCACTGTCTAATCCTATAAGGCCTCGGTCTTCATTCACACGAGAATCCATCTACTTCTGCCCTTTCGAAGGAGAAGAAAGGCACGACATGGAAAAGAAAATCACAAAAGTGTGAGAAAGAGGTGACATTTATCGAAGAGCAGCCCCGACACCCCAACACTAATTTGTAGCAGAACTTCTTGCCCGCTGGTATGAAAGGTTTGTACTCTCCCTAGATTTCCCTATAGATGGGAGAAAGAGACATAAGGCTCTGAATGGCTCATTACCTATGAAAGCATGGGAGCTGTCTTCTCTTTGTAGTTTGGAGACCGGGATGGCACAATGGGAGGCTCACGAATCAAAGCCTTTCCCTTCTGTATATAGGTCTATCATTCAGTTCGTGTCATCCCTTGAGTTGTGAGATTGAGTTGAAGATCGAGAGATAGAATGAGAAGATAGAGAGCTGGAGTCAGAGAGATTTCTTGACAGATAGGTGAAGCCAGAGCCTAAAGGCCAGCAACAGTCGTTTTTAGAGATGTAAAAGCAGCCACACCAGCTGCAAAGAAGGTTGATAGTCCAATTAGATTCCATTCAAGGGGATTTCTCCTTTTCTCATTCGTCGTTCATGAGATCTTAGGCCAATTGGCACCAATTGACTCGACTTAGAGAAGGCCCTTTTAAGTGTAACCTAACCTAATGAGTAGCTTCATCGCAATGATCATGAAAACTCTCTTTCGCCCTTTCTCTTTCTTTTTTGCGATCGGAAGGGCATTGTCAAATCTCTTCTTCCCCTTCTACCTTCTTAGACTCTACCTAAAACTACTGGTTCAAAAGGTACTCTTGATTTGATCTTTTAACTTCAAGGATTTGTTCTAACTGCTAAACATTGATTCTCTCTCCTGACCACTATCTTTATATAATATGTTAACACAAACATTCTATCGATCCAAAGACTATATAGACAGGGACAAGACTACCAAAACCATTCGTCATAGGGAAGACAGACTCGACCCTCTCTAACTGCATGGTAGTTGACTTATCTTTCAATGAATGGAACTTGGAACCACCATCAAGCTCCCCTTTTTTCTTTATGGAACTTGGGACTACATCAACTACAGTGTATGAAAACCATAAAAGAGAGATGAACCACTTAATAGCATGTTAGGAAAACACCCACTTCCAGTCCAAAATCTTATTATAATAAGACAAAGGTCTTGTAAGTTTCCGTACCAGTGTCCGATGGTTATCGAGATTTGCAAAGTCTAAAACTTAAGCATGTTGGATGCATCCAAAGCAAAGCCAGTTAACCAAAAGGCGAATAGTTAGCCGGGAAAGGATCCGAACGTAATGGATCTATTGCGAAAGTAGTAAGAGCTTTATTGTTCTAGTCCCTTCAGTTTTTCCAAAGGGCTGCAGTGTAGTCGTTATTACTAGGAGTGTTCTCCCACTCAGTAATCAGGAATCAACTAGGAGTAATCAGTTGACACGGGGCGCCCTTCCTAATAAGCAGGTGATTGGTTTTGGTATACATAAGATAAGACGATCCTTACCCCTTATTAATAAAAAGTAATCAATAAGTAGTACTCAGTCCAAGGCCCAAGCGTACACTTTATGGATGGGTGGGTCGAGGTTGTGAAACAAAAGAAAAGGGAAGATAAAGGTTGGTGAAAATCTGTCTACCATGATAAATATCGAACACTTGCTATCCACCTTGGGAAACCAAGAAAGAAAATCCATGGAAACAGACACCCAAGGTTTCTCTGGAATAGGCAAAGGCTGAAGTAACCCCTAAAATACAACAAAGCGTCTTCAAGCTAATGTGTGCGTACCAAGCCCTCCTCAACCTGCTGCACAAGCTTCACCCTACGATTTCACTCAAATAGGTGCGTGACTCTATCAAAGGATGGACCAGAACTCCAGTTAGCTCGTCATTCTCCTAGTGGTTGATTTTTCCTATATGGTAAGGTTGGTGCATTGTTATTGCCCGTAGCTACCTTCATTAGCTGTCCCCGATTGAGCTTAAAAACCAACCTGGTGTACATGCTTAGGGCAATTCAGAAAGGGTATATCAAATCTTTGTAGAGTGCTTTCAAAATACCTTGGATGAACTCCAGCTCAAGGCAACTTCTTTAGAATGAATTCGAGGAAGAATAAAAGGAGAGATAAGGGAGCTTTAGCGGGTGATCAACGAAGAATCAACAACCCTCAGGCAAGGTCGGCTCAAGAAGTAGAAGTGGAAGGGGCCTCGGTTTATGGCTTCTTCTACTACTGTATTTGACCCTGACTGTTTGCCCTTACATATGATTACGACCAATCGTCCACAGTACGAGATAGTACACGGGCATAGGTTACTTAGTGGCTTCGAGTAATGAAAGCAAGCTGATGTCTTTTTGTGGCAACAGATACCACATTAAGACTTAAGAAAAGGCCCAAAGAAGTGAGGGTCGGTAGGCGGATAGCACTGAGCCGGTGGGGAGGCTCACTACAACTTTCTTGATCACCATGTTAGTGAAAAAAAGTCCTTGATTGCCGGTGACAGAGTTCCAATCCTTGCTCAATCTTTAAGTCTGAAATAATAACGTATTCAAGTCAGAGTCTCAGTCCTAATGTTGATCTAGGAGCAAGACCATCTGTGCAAAAGACTAAGTTGGGCAATACAGTGTCTTGCTTTCCTTCTCTCATGCAAATGACGCTTTTTGTTTCAAACTTCATTTCTATCACTAGAGTACAACTCATAAAATCAAGTGACGCTTTTTGTTTCAAACTTCATTTCTATCACTAGAGTACAACTCATAAAATCAAGTGCAGGCTTTAATGGGAACCTTCTCACGCCCCAGAAATAGCCTTCATTGACGCAAAATAGCTATTTTTTGGGCCCGGCTCAACCTTCTTTCTCCTCGGTTCTTACCAATAATCCTTGTCCTTCTCCTACGATTCTGACTCCTGTTTTTAAGGATCTTTCTATTCCTCCCAAACAACATTAAACTGTTGATGGTCTTCCTTTCATCCCATTCTCTACCCCAACCCTAGGATCTACTCTTTTTTCTCAATTTAAAAATAGCATCACCATACTCTTGTAGCAAACTTATCTGCTTGCAGCCCCTTGATTCATTCATCCATGAGCACATCAACAAAACTTGGGGTTTCCAGCACCATGCAGTGGCCCATCTTTCATGGCCTTTGCCATGTTATGATCCATCTATCCTCACATGATGACTTTGTAAAAGTTTGGTCCAGAGAGTCTCACCTAATGGAAAATGATCTTTATCTCCTCTTTCGTTAGACTCTATCCTTTAGGCCAAAATCGAAATCTTAGTTTGCTGCTGTTTGGACCCAATTGGCTTGGTGTGGCCCAATTCTTCTATAATCTACAGCCTTTTGATTAACCCTTCATATCTCTTTGAGATTGTGGGCTCTTTCGGTACGTTGCTTAGGGTTGACAACAGCACTCTCGATCTCTTACATCCTATTTATGCTAGGCTTTGTGTGGAAGTCCTCACTACCGATCGCCTTTGCCTTTCAAGGTCTTGATTGGGGTTGGCAAAGATGATTCGTTTTCTCAAAAAGTGATTGTGGAAGGTCATGGTTTCTATTGTTCTCACTGTTTTCTGAAGGCTTACTCAGAAATAGACTACAAAAAGAAAGATGCCAAAGGTGTTAACAGGGATACTACCACTACTTCGGACAAGGTAGGTAAGCCTGCTCGTAAAGGCTATAATATTTGCAAGGCAGATAAGTCTTCATCTACTGCTACTGTTGCAACAGCCATGCAAGTTGTGACTAAACCTGCTTCTAAACAGCGTGACTCGAGATAGAAAGCACAGCCCTTGAGGCATCTCCTACAATGGAACTAGAAGTGGATATCACTGAGGAAGCATCTCCATCTTTTAGTCAATCTTTTCTTCTTGATCTGCCACCGGTTTGTATTACCTCCAGTCACTTTCTTGCAGAACCTGAGATTGGGGATTCTTCATGATTGACTTAGATAGACTGATTTGATGAATGGTCGTAGATCAAGGCACAGATCGGCCTTTAGAGAGAGGGGCGAGGCACATTCAGATCTACTAGTCCAACCATAACCCTTTTTCCAGAGCGAAGTGAATGTTTTTAAAAGAAATGCAGAACCGACACCTAGGTTTGGTAGACATGGAAAGGTTTGGAACAACATTAAACAACAGGGCTGATGTTAGAAAGCTGATGTTACAGGCTAAGACGGTGACCCCAAGATAGGTTTCCATTTCGTTTGGAAGACTTTCTTCAGGTCAGTTCACAGTGCCCGAGCATGTTAGGTGCTATAATAGTAAGGTAAAGTTGACATAAAGACAGATCCGGATAGACCAAGGGTGAAGATTCACATGTAAGCTGTGTTGGTCCGTACTCCCCATACCTTAGGAGTCACTCAAGCATGAATTCCAAGTAGAGGTGGTATGTCCATTGAGCGTAAGGAATAGCGCCGGCAGACCTAACTCAAATACGGCAAGAGCATATCGCCGCGAGCCATGGATAGAATGCATAGTGAATCACTAGTAGCAGGAAGATGCCCACTTCTCTTTCATCTCTAGAAAGTGTGAATTTGATCCAAAATAAGTGAATTGCAAGAACTTGGCTCGACGGAAAGAGAGGGAAAGTGGGTGAACATTGGTTTTAAAGGAGGGGCTTAGGCTTAGACTAAATGGGTACTACTTGATTACCCTAACATCGAACTTAGGCTATGCTTGAAGGCGGAGGAGTGCTTCCTTCGATTTAGTTGGTTCCCTTTTTCCTTCTATGAGAAGGATCGAAAAGATATAAGGGTCTTTAAGCAATCAAAAAACTTATTTATAGAAGAATTACTATAATCTACGTTACTTTTTTTTCCAGGGCTTGCCTAGCCGTCCTCCACAGCCATCCCTTTTAGGTAGGCTCGTTTGTTTAGCACAACGAATAAGACAACGCATTGATCACGCTTAGAATAAGGTTGTGACCTATTCGACCGAACAAAAGTCTTTGCTTCCTCTTCTTAGCCTAGCCCCTTCCAGGTAAGAAGAAAGAAGTGAACCCGAATAGGTGGTCATTCATGCTTAGTATACTCGCACTCTTCGTTGCCATTGTCAATGCTCACTTTCATTCTTTGTTGATACAGTTCGCTGAGTGATCCAGGAAAACTCAGAGGTTGAGAGGTGAACCTGAAAACCCTTTGCAGATCAGTTATGATCTTGATTTTGTGTGGTAACAAGGTTTGCTGAGTGATCCAGGAAAACTCAGAGGTTGAAAGGTGAACCTGCAAACCTTTTTGTAATCCGTTTTGTGATAGTGGATTTGTGGTGCTGCTCCATGGGTTTTTCTCTCTGACCTAGGGTTTTCCACGTTATATCTGGTGTTCATTTTTCTTTTCTTACTGATTGTATTCTTATGTTTTTCAAATAAACGACAAATCAGATCAAGAACTGTCAGTTAGAGCTATAACTATATTAATCCGCGGCATTTGGTTCAAAATTCTGTAATAGAATCGAATATTGATCAATCAGCCTATTTACCCCCCTCTAGGCTGTTTTCTTGTAATCGTTGTAGCACTTTCATCCTCTCTCCCCTTCTTCCCCTGTTCTGCTCTAAGAAATAGAGTCAACCGATGCCTTTTAGTCAATTTACTTCACTAGAACCGTCTTCTTCCCTCAAACATCTGGAGATTGGCGGAGTCGTTCATTTCTCTATCAAAAGAGAAAGGGCGAAAGAGAGTTTTCATGACCATTGTCATAAAGCTACTCATTAGGTTAGGTTGCCCTTAAACGGGACTTACCTAAGTCGAGTCAATTGGTCCCGATTGGCCTAAGATCTCATGAACGACGGATGAGAAAAGGAGAAATCCCCTTGAATGGAATCTAATTGGGCTACCAACCTTCTCAGCAGCTGGTGTGGCTACTTTTACATCTCTAAAAATGACAGTTGCTAGCCTTTAGGCTCTGGCCTCCACCATTCTGTTAAGAAAGCTCTCTGACTCCGACTCTCTAACATCTCATTCTATCTCTCGATCTTCAACTCAATCTCACGACTCAAGGGATGACACAAACCGAATGATAGACCTATATAAGGAAGGGAAAGGCTTTGATTCCTAAACCTCCCATTGTGCTATCCTGCTCTCCAAACTACAAAGAGAAGACAGCTCCAATGCTTTCATAGACATCAAGAACAGCCGATAATAGAATATGCGTCTTACTCTTTATACAGGTTACCCCTCTTCTTCTTCTTACATGATGTGCTACTTTACTTTCCTCCTTGGGACCCTCACCCGGAAGAAGATCGAATTACCGAAATTGCTCTCTACTTCAGCTCTTACTTGGTCGACTAACTAACCGAGCATAGGGAAGTCAAAGTAAGATTAATAGGATGAAATTGAAGTAGGTGCCATCAAAAGTCCTGTGTAAGGCTAGCATCAGTTCAGTTTTCACTTGATCAAGCAAGCTATTAAGAAGGCAAAACTGTAAGCACTTAAAGCATTGAAATGAGTCCTTGCAAAGGCCAGCTTAAAGTAAAAAAAATGAATACAAAATAGGATAGGTAAAAAAGTTTCTCTTTTCTACACAAATCTTGTTTTTCGAATGGAATAGATCTAAAGGGCTAACGAAAAAGAAGAAGAAAGAGTTTCTTATTTTTTTGGTCTTTATGCTCTTCTTGATTCAGACGATGGATGAATTTAGAAAAGAAAAAGAAAGGGATAGACGAGAACAAGAAGCGGTAGGCCGACGCTCTGCGTTTTCTCTAGGTTCCGCTCTTACTTACGCTCCACCACCTCCTATATAGTCCAACGGTTAAGTCATTGGTCTTAGGGTTTGATAAGGTTAGCTGGTTATAGGAATGGACCTTAATCCTTGCTTTTAGGGCAAGGGTTCATATGTCTTCCTATTCTGAACCCTTATTGATAGGGTGATAGGTTCATGGGATATAGCGAAGAGATAGATGTCCTTCCCTTGAAGTCACGATTTGTACTGACTCTTGTTCTAAAGGAAGCGAGTGACATATTCTAGTAATAGATGCCTTCGCTCTCATCTCTTGACCTCAAACTAGGTTGGGGGTTGAGGAAAAGGCCTGGCGGTAAGAGTAACCTTTCCAGTCACAGGTTTCCCCTGCTTTCTTACGGCATTCCGACTGGTCTACTTCGGCTGCTACTGCAGCTTCCACTGATGCTTCTATTGATGCTTCGGCTATCCCTTCAACTAGAATGCCTTACGCATCTAGCTCTTTTGAATCTGGTGAGATAGGCCTTTCTTCTTTAGGTGGAACTTGAACTACACGCTCTTTACCTTT
>JAOVYX010015835.1:0-26503 GCA_035668315.1 Drosera spatulata | reverse complement strand
CATGCCCCCTTTGCAAGTACAACATTCTCAAAGGCAATGAACCGGTTTGAATACCGAGGACACCCCCAGGATTGGCCTTTCATCTCCTGGCTGTTTTTTTGCCTGTACAGAAATCAAAGATGACCCAAAAACCATCGCCTCTTGAGAGATTCACTAAAGACTAGGCTTCTTGTATTTAAGCAATGGAGTTTGATGCGCTGTTTGTTGTTTAAGTTGTTGCCCCCTGTCGTCTGACAGTTTCTTCTCTGAGTTGTTGCACAATGTAGCTCAGTGTGAATTGATGACTTTGGAGACCTGTGTTCGCTAGGTTTTAAACTCATTTGTTGTGATCGATAGTAAGAAATCAGGAAAATAGGAAGCCAAGATACATATATCGTGGATTTGTTTTCTGAAACTTTGTTTTCTACCTCTGGCATCATTCGGCTGAGTATAGTTGCCAATATGTATTGGATTTGTAAGTATTTTGTTTTCATGTCCCTGGTGCTTGTTCTTTTTTACGATCCAATCTAGTAAGTAGTATCCCTTCCGTTCGGATGTCGAGACGAAGTTTGACTCGTGTCGTGAGACGATAAAACATTATTTTTTAAAAAAACTGTTTGAAACATTAATGATAATTTCAGTTATATATTTTAACATGATATAAGTGACATAATTTTCTTACGTTATTAGAACAACAAATAAAACTTTTTAAATTATATATTAAATAATATAATGATTGAGAATATTATATTTAATATGGGCTGAAGGGAGTATCTGTTGTTTTCATTTGTTTAAATCAAACAACAATCCATAATCTAGATATTTTTATTATACTGACAGGAGTTGAAAATGACGAGCCATAATGTGCAACCAACAGAGACTTGTTGAACCAAGCAATGTGAAGCTCAGTAACTTTTATATTCACCAGAACAAACATGAACTTTCACCGCAGATACATCGCAGGAGTTAAAAGATGTCCTGTGATTGTTTGGGTTATATTTCCATTGCCCTCTCTATTCAGACTCCAAACCCTTTGCGCCATTTTGCAACTCCTCCAAAACAGAACGCAACAATTGCTGCAACACAAGTATCACGAAAACCACTTCACATACTCCTCGAAGAGAACTTCATCACCATCCTATCATCATCATGTAAGAATCAACACCACCTTCGTCAAATCCAAACCCAAATCACCCTCCACGGCCTTCACCAAAGTTTCTTCCTCATCCCAAGACTCATCGCCTTCTGGGCCGAATTCAAGAACACGAGCCATGCTCGTCGCTTGCTGGATCAAACCCGTGATCATCGGAATTCAGTTATTTATAATTCTATGTTCAAAGGGTACTCTCAGAATGGAGAATTCAGGGAAGCTGTGTCACTTTTTGCACAGATGATGAGAGCTGGTGTTGAGACGAGTTGCTATACTTTTCCAATGATTGTGAAATGTTGTGTTGGTTTTGGGGGAATCAGAGAGGGGATGGAGGTGCATTGTTTGGTGATTCGAAATGGGTTTAGGGGTAATCCGTTTGTGGGTACGACGTTGATCGAGTTGTACTCGAGCGGGGGAGGGAGCGGGGATGCGTATAAGGTGTTCGGAGAAATGCCTGTGAGGAATGTGGTTGCGTGGACGGCTGTGATCAATGGGTTTATTGGGTGTGGTGATATGGTTTCGGCGAGGAGGATGTTTGAGTTGGCCCCGGAGAGGGATGTTGTGCTGTGGAACACTTTGGTTTCGGGGTATATTGGAGCTGGGGATTTGGTCATGGCGAGGGAGATGTTTGACAGGATGCCGAATAAGGATGTCATGTCTTGGAATACTATGTTGAGTGGATATTGTGAGAATGGGGATATTGAGGCTGGTGAGAGCTTGTTTGAAGAGATGCCTGTGAGGAATGCATTCTCTTGGAATGCATTGATTGGTGGGTATGCTCGTGAATGCCGATTCATGGATGTTTTGAGCGCTTTCAAAAGGATGCTGGCTGAGGCAGATGCGTGCCCTAACAATGCCACGCTGGTCGTGGTGCTTTCAGCTTGCGCTAGATTGGGTGCACTTGATTCAGGGAAGTGGGTGCATACGTATGCTGAGAGCATTGGTCATAAAGCGAATGTTTACGTTGAGAATGCTCTGATAGACATGTATTCGAAATGTGGAATGATAAGAAATGCATTAGATGTATTCAGAGGCATGGGAAAGAAGGATTTGGTATCCTGGAATACCATAATTGGTGGCATAGCGATGCACGGACATGCTGCTGATGCCTTGGATTTGTTCGCCGAAATGAAAGTTGTCGGGGTGAAACCTGATGGGATCACCTTCATTGGTGTTTTATGTGCTTGCACACACTTGGGCTTGGTTGAAGATGGACGCAGACATTTTGAGTCGATGACTGATTACTCGGTTGACCCTGAGATCGAGCACTACGGCTGCATGGTTGACATGTATGCACGCGCGGGGCTGTTAAAAGAGGCTATGGACTTTGTCAACAAGATGCCAATGGAAGCAGATGGTGTGATTTGGGCATCTTTACTAGGCGCCTGCAGGGTTCACAAGAATGTCGAGTTAGCTGAGGTGGCTCTTGAGCACCTCATCGAGCTTGAACCTGGGAACCCATCGAATTACGTTATGCTATCGAATGTGTATGGTGATGCAGGGAAATGGGACAAGCTGTCAAAACTGAAAGTTGCTGGGAGAGATACCGGGTCGAGAAAAGTGACTGGCTGTAGCTTGATTGAGGTGAATGATAAATTGTCGAAATTCAATTCCTCGGATGATAGGCATCCTGAGAAAGATGGAATATATGGATGCTTGAAGAGCTTAACCTGTTTGATAAAATCCAAAGCTTATGAATTTGACTTCCTAGAAATGACGCAAGAAAATGAGGGTGATCAGGAATGTGTGTTGGATGAGAAATGAGTAAACCCCTCTGGCTGTTATCTTCATATCTTGTACACCAGCAAGTGCTTGGCAGTAACTGGAACTTCATCCCTCCAGGCCGATACTGTAACTTCTGATCTCTGTTTTTGTGGGCCGAAGTCACTTGTGTTAATCACTGATGGCTTTCCTACCGATACGTGATACACAGGGGGGGATTGATGAGTCCTGTGACACAGAGGTAATACAGTATGTGCAGTGAGCTTGATGATAATTGTGAGGAAGGGTTGGGAGACCTCATGATTCGGCGCTGTCTTTGATGATCTAAAAAACATGTACAAAGGCATTGTCACGAGATACAGCAATGTGGACTTTGGAGGCCAACTGCAGTCGACACATGAGGACCATTGGGAGGCGAAGAACACTGAAGGCTCATAATGTCATGGTGAAAATCGCAACACAGGATTGCAAGGGGTGGCACAGACATATGAATAAGATGTTTGATATCTGAGGTTTCAACTTTTCAAGCTCAAACGCTCTATTTGTTCCTGTTAAATTTAACTGCGGCTTGATCTAAGCCTCTGTTTTTCCCTGGCTGGTGTAAATTGTAGAAGGTCCCAAGGAAAAAAAAAAACTTTCATTGTAACAATTTCTCCTGAGGAATAACAAAACAAACGACCATGTATTGTTGTTGGAAACAATCATGGAGAACTGTTGAAGTCTTTGATTTCTCTCATTCTCCATCAGGAAATGGAGCTAGTATTTGTCCTAATCTGGTACTGTTCGATACTTTCAAATGCAAAGGTTCCTCCTATTAAATCATGTAATCTTATATCTGCTTATTCAGCTGTATGTCTTCTATTATCTGGTGCCCTCTTGGCCCCTTGACGCTGAAAATGGTAGTGATCAGCTCGTCGCTTCTATCCAGACGAACAAAGTCGATAACTCTTTATTGAACACCATAACTGACCCAGGTGCGCTCTGAGCACTAAAATCGTTATTTCATCAGGCACTAATAGACATAAAAAGTCGGCATGTCTACATAAAACAAAATTCAATTGTTTGACATATGGATTCCTGCAAGAATACAGATACTGTCTCCGAGCCTCAGCTGTTAGGTTATGAAAAGAATTACTATATATCAATCCCTCTGTTCTATTCTATACTACTATTTACTAGTACAAAATTTGGCATCGTCACGAGGGTTTATGCTAAGTTTATCACTGCCATACAGTAAGTATATGAAGTTACCTCACCATATGTTGTTTCTCTGTCGCATTGCTTTTGTATAATGAACTCTTCCCTTTCTGCTTTCCTCTAGCAGGCAAATCTGACCAACCACTCCAGGCTCTGGAAATGTAAACCAAAGCATTAGAATTCATACTAATCTAAACAAAAGCGAAACTGAGAGCTCAAAAAATAACTAATCAAAGTCAGGATTTGTTATTTTCAGACCTTTAGGCATTCAGGTAGATCATCGACTTTTGTTCTGATATGAGTCTGCAAAAAAAGTAGCATTTAGGCTCTGTGCTCATAAACTATCTTTGAAAAAAGATGTGATGCATATGATGAATCGAGCCAAAAACGAGATCTGATGTCCTTTTAATGAAGGGAGAGGGAGAAGGGTATGAGCAGAGCAAAGTAAAAAGTGTTGATAGTGTTATTTCCTACTGCTGCTAACCTCCATGACATGCTGGCAAGATAGTTGGCGATCAGCTGCTAAGGAAACTAGAATCACCAGTACAGCTGCCACTGTTGATGGCCAATAACGGAGCTGCCTGTTGTCACGCAGCGCAAGTTCCGCCAGATACTTGGCCTTCTGCTTCATCCATTCATCAGCATTCGCAGCTTTTAAGTAGAACCTGAAGCATGAATTGTTTAAATATCAGTACTTAATACAACAATACTTTGAATTGACTATCCATGATTTGAAGCATCCTTCATCGAAGCCTACAACAAATCTAATATGGCATACCCCATGAAGTTGTGCAAGGTAGGCGTGAAACATCTGAACTTGAGTACCTCCAGCACCACCCATTCCATAGCCACTACTTCAGATCTGCTGTAAATGTTGTTCCCAATGGAGAAAGTTTTTTGAGGGATGCTGCAAAGTCATGAAAGCAGTTAAATCAGTGTAACCTAGGTTTACTTGGAGCTGTCATCGTATCATTCGCCTTGTACATGAAGATAATATATACGTGAATAGCATCAACCAAATATGTTTTTCGTCTAGTTCAAAACCACAGAAATTAAGCTGGATCACCTAGTTCTTTATTAAACTGCAATATTTGACTGCTGACGCAATTATATGCATCTCTATGAACAAAATCAAGTGCAGAAGGTTTCTATGGATCAATTGAGGCATGGCATGAAGGGGCAAGAGAATGTTACGTGTTGTAAGGCTGCTTCTCTTCTATCCTGGTGGCCAACGTGAGGCATGATATGCCAAGCGCCTCGATATCCCTTCTACTTCTGAAGAATGCTTTGCTCAGAAATCTATCCAGAAGTTGCACACCAAGGAACATCGTCTCGTCATGGAGCTCCTTCCTGTGTGAGGTCTGTCCAAAAAACATCTCTCAGTTAGGGGTTTCCAACAGCAATCCAAAGCAAATAGTATCCGAATTAAGGTTGTCCCACCAGAAGTGCTAATTCAGGGGGACTACTGCGTTTTTCAGAAAGAGTACTTCTGCTTGAGATTATGGGATTGAAACCGGGGAGTTCATAATATCTTGATCGAAGTGAAAATTTTTTGTCATAGAAGTAGTTGCTCCAATTTTTTTTTTCCGATGGAAACTGAAAGCAACTTTAACATCACCCGCATGAAAGTTGGAGCAAACTTGAGATGATCTGCCCTAAACATTTAGACCATGATGATGAACACATGTGGATGGGCGAGAAGGAAAATGTTATGCATCATCATTTTACTCTTTCGAAACTCCCTTTTTTTTGTGCAAAATTATCCAAAACCTATCAATGAGATGGACAAAAATGGCTTTAAATGATTATTATTAACATCTCTCACATCATTCCATGATGAAAATCTAACCACATGCACACATCGGCTTAAACGGTCCATGTGCATTGCTTTATTGTTTTACAATAATCCTAATTAAATGCAAACAGAACAACTGAATGAAGCTTGAAAAACACGGAAAAAACCTCTCAAAGAGTAAAGACGATCTCACCTCAATGATCCAGTTAACCATCAGCGTGCGTTGCTCGAGGATCATTCTCTCATATTTAGTCGCCGAATCGCACTCATAACCAGCATGATCGATCATCTGATCCATCGGCTGCTTCCTCTCTCTGCTCCTCAATTTTCTATAGCATTCCTCATCATCCTCATCTTCGAACTCCCAAAACTAACACCGAAAATCGAATCGCAAAAAAATCACCACAAAAAATTAGCACAATGAAGCAACAAATTGAGGTTAAAATAATCGATCATTGTGTGAATCAATTGTTTCTGATATCGAGCGTAAGCCGATACCGTTACATCATCGAGGCCTTTTTCATCATCACGTGACTCCGCATCATCATCACGTGCTGAGCTTCTCCTTGACAGCTGTTGGCAAAACTGCTTGAAGAGGGAGTAACAGTGCGACTGACTCGACTCTCCGATAGATTTCTCCGAGAACTGACTGCCGGTATCCAACCAGATCGAAGGAGTGTAATCCTCTGAGAAATCCATCTCCGAACCGCTGGCGAAGAGCTCCGATTGAACCTCCGAGAACTTCGCCGCCGACGAAACCACCTCCAAATCATCATCTCCGTCTCCGATCGCGATCTGCTCAGCACAAGCTAAATCGATGTCGTCATCAACTGCGATCGCGCTCGTCTTCTGCTCGATCGTGGACGCCGAATTCAGCACATTCGAACACTCATTCGAGCACACATTCGTGCAACTCCCGGTGATCTCCGAACACAGCGGTTCACACTTCTCCGAGATCGGAGCACTCTCCTTCCCCTTTCCGTCACCGATTTTCAACAACTCCCCTCGAAACTCCACCGATCGTGCCGGAACCTTCTCAGTACCTCCGATCACAACTCCGCCAACTCCTTTGCTGTGCAACTCCGACTCCGCCTCCGTCACCACAGAGCATGACTCGACACACGAATTCTCCGACACTTCAACCTCGAATCCACCGATCTCCTTCGAGCACGCATTGTCTCTCCGTTTGCTGAATGATCGCGTGACTCTGCGGTACACGCTCTCACCTTCAACTCCTCCTCCAAGGACGACCACGGCGGAGCAAGTGGAGTTCAGGGAAGTGGATTTGGAGTGTTCTGCTGGTGGTTTTGGTGAGCCGAGGAGGACGATCGGCGATGGATTGATCCGTCGGCGGCGGGGGAGCTTCGATCGGAGCTTCTTGGTAGTGATTTTGGAGGCTTGCTCGCTACTCTTTCGCTTCATCGGAGCCGATTTGCTGTTTGCTGTACGCCTTTTTGGCTTTCTTAGAGAGAATGGGAGGGGCGTGTGTATGAGAGAGAGTGGAGAGATGTGTGAAGTGGTGAATTGTACTTTCTGGTACTACGAAGCTTTTGCGTTTGCTTTTTATAGTTCAGTTATTGGCCTTGGGAATTGTGCATCGATGGGGTAATTCAATTGGAATGGAGTTGTTTCTTTTTGTTTGTTTGGGGTGTAAGTTTATGGAATTGTAACTGGATTCTATGTATAGGCACCATCAATCAATGAGTCTTGTGCTCTTGTAGATAGATGTTCAGAGTGTGGAATTAGGAGTTTAAATCCTTCAGCAGCTGGTTTTCATATTGTTATGATTTTTGTTTTTTTTTTTTAAATCTGAAAAAAATTTAAAATTCTATTAAAGAAATATCAATCCTAAAAAAATTAAAATATAAAAAAACTAATAAAAATAATCCTATAAAAATTATATGCATAAAAATTTTAATTAAAAAAAAACCTCTAAAACATCAAACAAATCTGAACCGTTAGAAATCCATCGTCATACGTGTAACCAACTGCACATGTGTAATTTTCAACCAATGGCAGAGGATCCCATCCCGTCGAATCATTATGTCAAATATATATATAGTTTGTTTCATACTCCCTCCGTCTCATATTAAGTGCAATAAATTTACTCATACGAAAATATATATGTGTGCTAAATTTTTATATAAAGATTCTTTTACCTTGAGGGTTTGTGAGAAAAAAGAGAGACAAAAAATAATGAGATTAGAAATGAGAGTGAGATGAATTGATATCATATAAAATAAAAAGCAAAATGTTTTGATATTTTTTTTAAAAAAATTCAAATAAAAAAATATTATAATTTTTATGGACAAAAAAAAAAAAAAGTGTTGGAGTACTTTCCATGGGATGAAGGGATTATATGTATTGAACAAATAGTTGAGAACATCGTGGCTGAGCGAACAAAGTTAACAAACAACATCCCCTCCCTCGCCCACGAGGATTTCTTGCCGCTCTTGGATTGCTCTGTTATACTCAATGGACGAGGTAGTAGTAGATCCAAAAGCTATTGGACATCAATGGTATTTCCATTTGGATCCTTATATCTTTACATTCCATTTCGGATTACGAATAGACCTAATCGGACCTACTTTTTACATATCTCTTTTTTTTTTCTTGCAGAATGAACGTGTCGAAATCAAAGAAAAGAAGACGTTAATTTAAACAAGGTTGAGAGTATGGTCTCAAGACTTTCCGTTATTAGTTCTTATTTGGTAAGAATATTAGGTTCCATTATAGAATCACGTCATGTAACACTTCTATATCAGCACCTTCATGGTTTATCTTCAAGTAGCACAAAATCACCATTCACCTTGTTCCATTTCCATCTATCTAGCCACATGACCAACCCTTTCATTTCCCAGGTTGGGCCACAACCGGCCCATTTCACATCAATCCAAACCAGCCCAATCGAAGGCCCATGACCAGCTCCGATCCTCGATCTCGCGTTTTTCGACTTCTCCCCAAAATTCAATCAATGACTCATAAATCTTATCAAAATCTCATCCAAACCATCAAATAAATTCCTGCGAAATTCGATCGAAACCCTAACGAGATCGAGATCTCGCCGGAATGGGACTCTCCACGGCGGTTTCCGGCGGCGGTGCGGCGTCGAGCGAGGCGGTGAGGATCTGCGTGTTCGATCTGAGGAGAGGTCAACAAGAAGGGCAGGAGCTGGATAAGATTCTATACTTTTATCCGCCTGAGTTGGCTTTCTCGTCTCAGTTATCAGTGATCGGCCTCAGTGAAGGTCTCATCACTTTCACGAGGTCGATTTTTATTTTTCAGTATTTGATTCGATATGGAATTTTTTTTCATCGGATTTATGGTTGATTTCATTGCAGTTTTATAGGTGTTGGTTGACAAAATATGAAGATCGTGAACTCATTGTTGCTAGATTTATGATATTTACGTTGTTTCCATTTTGGTCGTATTATCAAATAGGTGATGATGCATTTCTTACCAATGTCAGAGGAAATGAATGATGTTGAATAAGGAAACATGCCTTGTGTGCCGATGATTGGCTATGGTATTGTTTATTATTTCACTTATGCCATTGCTTGCGTTTGCATCGGCATTCTTGTAACAAAATTACGAGTTAATGGTTGGTAGGTTGTGCTAAAGTTGTGTAAGTGGCGTAGTACCCTCGACACCATCCATCAGGGCGTATAGAATGTTCTAATTATTCTTTTGTTCAGGAGCCAGTAGGAAGATGTCATGTTGTTAATGAGGGAGGATATATGAAAAAAATGCCGGGAACGAGTGCTTTTCTATGTTCTTCTTTCTATGAACATCAATTAATTTTGTCTGTTTCTTTTTCTTCTGATAATCTGTGTGGTGATGATATTCTATGCAGAATCTTCTCCCCCAATGCTGCTTGCGAAGTTATAGAGGCTGTGCGGCATTCTCATATTTTCTATCAAGCCGAACCTGATATCTGGATGGTCATGGTACGTTTTCTTTTAAGTTACAGTCCAACCTACTTGCATTTTCTTATCAAATTTGACTTTGATGATTGCACTTTCCTGTCTCATCCCTCGATTAACATTACCAAAATACTGTACTAGTTTTATGCCATGGATAGTTTCGTTCTTTTTTCTTTTCATATCTGGTTTTAGGGATTAACATTTTCCGGGTATGTTTTTTGATATCAGGTGGTGGAAAAGAATAAGGAGCTAGAGGGGATTTGGAGAATCGAGGCATTGAGAAGTGTTCTTAAAGAAGCGCATTCTCTTTTTATGATGTTTCACGGACCTATAAGACCAATGCTTGATAAAGAACCCAGCGGGGAACTTCTTCGGACAAATCTGTCAACATTTTTCACAGATTACTTGTCTGGTAAGGAATGACTAGTATGTACATCATCACTGGTTAAGTTTGTTTTTCAATTTTTTGAAACTTCATCATTAATTACTAATTGTCAGAATATCAAAAGCGATATCCTTTGGATTTCTGCTGCTGGGGTAATGCTAAAGCTCAGTCTTCGTTGGGTTTCTACAGCTGGCAGTGTGCTCAGGTTGCAGATTCTGATGCATCACTTAAACTTTTTTCTTTGGGGCAGATTTTTCGGCTGGCAAGAAGCTCCAGGTACCTTCCTTCCGTGATACTTTGCAAGAGAAAGGATCTGTGCAAATGTTGACTGTAGGGCGCGAAGCTGCCATTGAAGTTCAGGTTTGTGCTGAACTCTTTCATATGAAAATGGAGTTTGTTTCAGCGGGAAAGAAGCTCTAGTTACCTTCTAATTCGTGGTTAAATTTTTTTCCCCTGCGACAGTCACTTGTTAGAGTGCTGGAATCCTCAGCTGGCAACGCTCAATGTCATTCACTTGTCTTGTTTCATGACCTATTGGTGTCAACAAGTCTTTCTCCGGTATGATTTGATCAACAGTGCTTTTCAGTTTTACTTGCTTAGTTCTGTAATTTGTGAAAGATGTGGAGTAACTAAGACTCTTGAGATGTCCAAGCAATTCCTGTTAAAAATTCCACACTTGTGATATTCTAAGTCTAAGTTCCGGACTTGCTATTCCAGGAGGACGCGGTAAACTTATGCACTTATGCTGTATTGCGGATGACCCCTCGTGCTTTGTCATCTGGTACAAGTTCCTGGTCATATCTTAGGAAAGGAAGCACTGCAGCTCAAACCACAACATCTGTTTCTGCTTCCGAACAACCATATGCATCAAGAGACACTTCGCAAACCGAAGATAACAAATATCTCCTCCCAAGACCCCTCAAGCAATCCAAATGGTCTAAAGGAAAAGATGGCTTTCTCGTAACTAATGCAGCAGCTTCAGATGTTCGGAATTTGATTTCTCATCCTCCTACTGTTTGGCTCCAACAGAGTGAAGAAAGAATGTATCTTTGTGCCTACCAGCATAAACATCTCACCATAATTGTACTCATTCCTGTTGCCTCTAGTAACAGTGCTGAACAAGGGATTTCTATGGCAAAACAACAGATACTGGAGAATGTGAGTGTGTCTCACCGGCCTTAGCTACTTCGCTTATCATCAATGTGCTAACTCATATGCTCTTTGATGTTTAATATGCTAGGCATCACTTAAGATCTCCAAAGTTGAGGAGAGGCTTTCGAAAGGTTGGGGTGGCGAAAATGCTTATCATGTTGCTGGGTATCGTTACCTGTTATTGGATGGTGATAGAAGTGTATCTAGGGCTTCTCCGCCAATAAAAGTCACAACCCTTGCAAAGGTTAGTATCCATCTCTACCGATTCATGGACCTCAAAACAATGTCATGGACGAGGGAAACATAGCGCCAAGTGGTTCCTGACCTAGCTAAGCTCTGTGTTGTAGATCAAATTGTTGTGTACTTATTTCCAAGGGATTCACCTGCCATGTCAGAATGAATTTTGTCTAGATTCATATTTGCCATTGGTGTAGACAGTATCCTCTAGATTCAAATTGTGGGTTTCTTTTCATATTTGCCACTGTTTTTTTGTTCTTTGTTCCAGGAATCTTTGGTGGCAATGTGCAAGGTCAGGGAAGAGGTTGATCTGGAGAAAAGTAGAGCGAAATGGGATGATGAAGACCATGAGAAGGACCTTGAAGTGTGTGTTAGGGCAAAGAATAATGCATGGGTTATTGCAAGAGTAACTAGAGGGAAGGAGCTTTATATGGTTTTGGAGAAGGGCGGCGAAACACTCTTGTATGCTTCAGATGCGATGGAGAAGTTCAGCAATAGGTAATGTAGTTTAGTTTTCATTGAACTTAGTTTCCCTGTTTCTTTGTCCATGAAATGAGGTAACATTGATCATCTTGGAGAGAGCTCTATATATGTCAGTCGAAGCGTCTGAAGCTAGGCAGATGCATATTCTTAGTTGTGGATTCTCTGAATCTTTATCGTAAAAAATTTCTGCAATTCTTTCCGCAAATGTAGCAGTTGTTAAGAAGCTTTATTGAGTCCTATTGTTGGAGCACATTGTCCGGCAGAGTTCATTGATACTGAAGGGATTGCAGGAAATAATAATATATGTGTGCAAATCTAGTACAACGACGTGCTTCTAGTCTGCTTCACATTTGTGTGACTTTGCCCAATGTCAGATTAAGTAAATCCTCTAGACGAAGCTCGAGCCCATTCATGTTGTGGTTGCATTGCTGACAACTGCCGTAGATGTTTGTTTATCCTGTGGTCAATATTCGATCTTTGTTGATCCTTGTAATGAATGGATTGTGCAGGTACTGCAATGGGACTTTCTCTTTGGATTAGGATTGGAGGATGCTTAAAGTGCATTCAGCTTACATGAGTGGAACCCAGAATCGGCCTTCCTTTCCCTCTGTTCGTCGAGCTGATCCTGCTGGGTTCAAGTGATGAATTGAGAGCAACAAAGTGTTCCTAGTTGCAGTTGGCTGCTACATGATGAAAAATCCTGTTAGTCAGGCTAACTACATCAGTGATTGTTGCAGCCAAATTGTATCTACTGTATTTATTCCATTATCTCGTGTCTGTTAAGCAAATTGTATACAATCTTCAATGGCATTGCCATCGACTTATGCTGGCTTCGAAATGGCAGAGATGAACACTCAAGAGTTCAATACTCAGCAGAACTTGTCTGTAAATAGTGTGTTCAAGGATTGAGTCTGAGAAATGCCAATGATGGAAATTCTGGTTGTTGTTTTCTGGTATTAACTTTGGCCTGTGTATAATGCAAGGATTAGAAAAATTAAATAGAGATTATAGAGTGACCACCGAAGCCTTGATGTGCACTGAATACCAGTTCCGGGCATCAGAGACTGCCATTCAAGTCTGATAAGGTCGTCGCACCACATCATATTTCAAAAGAGTTTTTGATATATGAGTTTCTCAAATATAATCTAATTTCAAAAAAATCTCTTAGATTTTTATAATTCCAACTAAATCCACTAAAATTTATTATTAATTCCAACAAAATCCATAAAACATTCATAATACCAAATAAATCCTTTGAATCATCATAAAGACAAATTGATCTAATTATAAAAATTTGAGACTTTTTTAAAATTAGGTAAGATTTGAGGGACTAATATAATAAAAACCCATTTCAAAAATGAAAATTCGTCATATACCGTCACCAAATGATCAATACAAAAAAAAAGCGCCATGACTCAGACAACATTCAGACAGGATCACATCCAAACCACAATCTCAATCCCAAGAATCTATGATAACCAAGTTTCTATCGGAAACAAAGGACACCAACTTTGATACAACATCTTTGGATCCTTGATTGCCGGAAAACCTGAAGGTCCGGAAAAAAAAGGTTTGTACACTCTGCTATGTATCAACTCAAAAAGCTCTACTCAGGAAAATGTTGCACAACCCTATTTGTAAATGCACCGTCATTTTGACAATTTGGCTGACCTTGTTCATTCAGTAGTAGGAAATCTGGCACAAGCATTGGAACTAGAGTTTCATCAAGCTGGCATGAGCGAAAAACGGAAAATCTTGATTGATCACCAAGGCAGCGACTTTGATTTCCATGTTGCAGTCAGTGAGCGGCTAACTGTGCTGTATAATTGTCTTGTACATGTCATGTCGATTATTTAGTCGGAGTGTAGTTTTCTCCTTCGACACCTTTTAATGTACCAAGCAGCATGCTTTTGAAGGCCCATGCCAATCATCACCTTGAGGCTAGCAAGCATGACGAAGGTCAATACAGCTAATAGGGATGTCCAGAACCACCTCAAATGAAGAGGACTACAAGGCAGATGCGCAGCATATACAGGTGTTAGCACTCGAATGACCTGAAACAGAATAACAAGGAGCATATAATGTTAGGGGCCACAACCAGAATTACCCCAGTAGGGGCCAGTGAAATCAACGATAACATTCGGAAATGGAAAACACATCTAAAATAGACACGCTATTCCTAGACGACAAGGGATAACTTTGAGAGCATGATTATTTGCGTGGAATGCGGGAGGTAAAAAAAGACTAAAGAGAGGTGAAAGAAAACATCCAGAAATGACTTGGAAGAAATTGAAAGGAACTACTCAAATTCACTAGGATGGGGACATCTCAAAGTGAAGAATGGGAACAAGATCCATGTAAGGTCTACCTGACTCCAACTGATGAGGCTTAAATGTGGTAGACGATGATGATCTCAAGTGCAGCTCATACCTTATGTGAGACGAGTGAGACTCATTATGGCAATGATATGCAGAGATGATTGAAAGTGGAATTAGGAGTAAGCTCCAATCAATAGGTAAGCAAGCCAATAGATATTTTGAACTTAAAATTGATAGTTAACAGTTCGGCAGCAATTGTATCAGCATTTTGATACCAAAGCCTAGACTACTGAAAACAAGAACGTAACTTAAAAACAGAGAAGGCATAACATATTAACATATACCAAAGCCACTCAAGCTATACAATCAGAGGCTCAAGAATTTCAAAATGCTTACCACACAAGCTGGGGCCAAAGGGACAAAGGTAAGATTCTTCTTCCCACCATCGGTCTGAATATTTAGTGTCTGGAAGACAAACAACCATTAGCCATGACTAAGAAAACCATACACAGGAGCAGAACTTACTCCCACAGTCCCACTTCAAACAAGACACAAGAGGTGAAGTAGGCGCATTATGCATTAAAGACTTCAAGTAAATTACCAAGTTCCAAAGAAAGAGTCATAGATGGCATTGGGGCATCATACACATAGGCGAAGATGACAAAGACTCGAAGAACTACTATAATGTTCACCTGTTTGCAGAGATCCTCAAGAAACTCAGAGTATGTGATGGGCTTGATATCATTGAACTTTGCTATGAAAGAATGTTTGATGACATCAATTATCATCTCACAGATGAAGACAAGGAGAGCATTCTGCAAAGAGAGGGAGGCAGATTAGGTTGGACAACGGAATCAAAAGGTTTTCTTTCAGCATTTTATTGAATCACAGATTTTTTTTTCCCCAGGGAAAAAGGCCAAGGATATTGCCAACACACCACAATAAAGAACCACGAAGAGAAACACATGCAGTTTCACCAAAGCAATACGCAATATTGCCTTGGTATTGCCTTGGTAGTATCTATGGTCCAAAAAGTAGAAATAATCTTAACAATTTGGTATTACTTACGGAAAGGAAATTTTCGAACCAAGCACCTTCTGCCTCCAAAAGATTTTGAGCCAGGACAAACAAGAGAAAAGCTGAGATATGGAACCTCTCCACTGAATCTGAACAGTAAACAAAACAAGAGAAACAACTTAGGGGCTGAAAAGTACATGGAGATGATAAGCGGCGGAGAAGGGCACATAAATGACAAGGCAAAAGAAATTAGGAGTAACTTATAAAGGCCGCTAGGTGGGTATAGAACCATATACCGGACACAGACTGGCCAGGTTGCAGCTCTGAATAAGTATAGCATTTTAAAAGTACAAAATTTCCATCTAAAGTTCTAGAAATTTTGACAACCTTATGCATTTCAAAACAGCTGTGGAGCTGTATGCTCAATGATATCTAGATGCACAGTTTTGGCCAACCCAGTTTGCTTTGGTTAATATTCTAATTTTACAGGCCATCAACTTGTAAACTGTTTGCTTTGTTCAGAACATCAAATAGAAGCATAGGAGCATTTACCAGCATATACAATGCTATGAACATTGTCTTTGCTGAATCGCTTGAAAACATTGCTTTTAATCTCCGCAAAATTATTCGAAACCAATAAAGCCATCAAAGCATTGTTGTGAGCAACAATGCAAGTAGATAAAGTAATTGCCTGAGCCAATAAAATAAACGAATGGACAAGTAAGAAGAGTTAAGGAACCCAAACAAGGATGAAACAAGTAATATCCTATATTTTATGTCAAGCAGATCCAATATTAAAGGATATTTGATGCAGCAGCAGCTAGGACTAAGTCGAGACTATATCGTCGGACCCAATATATCAATGACTCCCGAGAACAGCTTACAAGTCCCTCTGCAGTGTTAAATAATGTAGCTAAAACATCCCCGCCAAAGTTTTGGCATAGCTTATCAAAAATCTGCAGGGGTGGGAATGGACCGTGTTAATTATCAAATATTCTGCAGCAAACAAAGACAATCAAATCAAGTATAAGATTGCAAACATAAACAAAATAGAAACTCGTCAATGAACAAGACGTGGAGCAATGTCATCTAGCGGCGTCTATCTTAAGGCCCACGATAGAACATCAATCTCTGCCACTTCAGGCCCAACTATTCATCCACATTCCATTACTAACCCAGTGCCAAAGAAGGTAACAGGAGACAACCACATGTTGACGATTGTTCTCTATGATTTTGTATATTAAGAGAATGAAAAAGCATGTTTAGCTTGGATCATAAATAGTGAAAGATAGGGTCTTACCTCTAGCACGTTGTACACCACATATAGCTTGATAGTTCCTTGACCCCGGATCATATGGTATATGAGGCTGATATCTGAAACAATTTAAGACAAGGAAGGGTCAACTAAACTCTACAAGAAAATCCACTGATTATAATGTAAACATTAATCACAATTGGTAAGATCTACAAACTTACTGAACCTGTTTGACCCAAGAGCAAAACTCCACAGGCTAATACAATGAGACAGCTTAGATCCGACAGTTCTGCTGTAGATAGCTTCTTGGCCTTCCTGCCACAATCGTGCTTATGTTATCTAGTCAATTATGGGATTTATGACCAATCACCAAGCAAAAACAGAGACAGTTCAACTCAATAATAAAGTAGCAGCAGAAGAAGCAAACAGGTTTAGAAGATGGTCAGCAGGATAAAACACCTATAAACTAGACCACAAACAAGTAGTACAAAACGTGCTGCATAAATCAGCGAATACATTTAGCTGAGTATTAAAACGTAAAATAGTGGATGGACTAAATAATAGCCAACATTAGTTATCTTTCTCATTAACTATATGATGGTACTCATAATAGATGTAAAATTGAGAATCAGTACATGACATAAGACTAACCTTGTGATCAAAAGTCTCCATAATGTCATCAACACTCTTACTGGCATGATGGTGAACAATGATAGAAAGGAATTCATGCACACATAGAAGCCAACGTCTATCAGCTGCAAAGGCACATATTTCAAGAGATGAACAAATGCAACCTCAAATAATATCTACAATATCAAAGTAGCTAGTCCTAGGAACAGTTCCAGGTGAAATGATTACCAATTCACACCTCCATGGCAAACGAAAGATAGTATCATATACTCTTTCCCGCTCTTTCTCATTTCCAACTGTAGTTGTGCTCCGTAGAGAGTTCCCATGACACATCTCTTCCAAAAAGTACTTGACAGGTGAATTCTCAACAAGCAATGTATCTGGTGAAAATCGTATAAACAACATAAGAAACAGAAATATTGGAATCAAAATAGATGTTAAAACTTCAACATAAAAAGACTAACAAGACCAAGTTTCCTTGCCAGCAGGAAGCCTCAAAGATGTGAAACTCAAGAAATATGAAGAAACTGACTATTAATCTTACATTGACAAAAAAGGATGAACCTCTCCTGATACTAAGCTTATCAATTAATAGATCACTGCCACGGAGTAACATGATCCCAAACATTCTGTATTATCGCAATAAACACCTCACTTTGCATTGCAAGCATTCAACCAACATCATGACCTTATACATTAAGCTGTGAATTCTACGGCTGCAAAATTCACATCGTGGTGACTCAAGCATGTACCTACATTTTGATGTGCTAAGCTTATGAACATGAGGTAAAATGCTTATTTCGCTAGGCATTGAGCAGCGAAAACAATAATCAAGAATGACAATGAGCCCTTCTAAACTAAATAATCACCGAAACAACACAGATTCACGAGACACTAAACCTAAAAATATCAATAGCAACAACAAGAAGCAGCAAAAGCATTACAATTAGGATCCTCGAGCATGAAACGCTTCCAATCCAGCGACTCCGCGGTTTCCAACTTCCCATTCACCTGCTCCATTCTCCGATCCCGCGTCGTCTCCACCTCCTCCTTCACACTCCCCTCCACTCTCCCCTTCTCCTCCACCACCTTCCCTTCCTCCGCCTCTCCTCCACCATTACCAGCACTCCTCTGCCTCAACTCCCCCGGCGACGCCTGCCACGCTCCACTTTCCCTCTCCTCACCGCCAATCGTATTCGTCACCAATCCTTTCACCTTATCATCGAACCTCGAATGCTCGAGTCCGAATCCATCCTCTTCCGCGATCGGACTCACCTTCGCGGCCAGTTTCTTCCTCTTGTGCTTCCGCCGGCGGCGACTAGGGTGGTTCCCGTCGCCGCTTATCCGAGGGACGGGATCGGAGTTCGATCGGTGGATTGATCGGAGATCGGAATCGTCGTCGAGGAAGGGGTCGATTGTGCTGAGGATCTCGAAGGAGAGCTTTCGCTCCTCGGATCTCAACGTCATGGTGATGGAGATGTGGCCGCGGTGGTTTTTGCCGCGGCGAAGTGGCGGTGGTGATCGCCGGCGGGGGCAGCGGGTGGCCGCTGAGGGGGTGACACGGCTGATGACTCGCTTGCTACAGTGGGAGTGTTCCTCTTTTCCCTAATCCCCGATTTCTGTATTAAGCTAAGCTAAAACGGAAATTTTGAGAATAAATCCTCAAAATGCTTTTTTTTTTATTTTATAAAAATCCTCAAAATATTATTTATATTAATTATTATGTGTTGATTCGATACGAGAATTAATATCAATATTAAATTTATATGAATTT
Organism: Drosera spatulata; assembly: GCA_035668315.1. Taxonomy (NCBI): domain Eukaryota; kingdom Viridiplantae; phylum Streptophyta; class Magnoliopsida; order Caryophyllales; family Droseraceae; genus Drosera; species Drosera spatulata. The sequence continues at coordinate 7,486 of JAOVYX010015835.1, read as the reverse complement.
TTTTCATGATATCGAAGTTTATTATAGCAGTTAAGTGAGTATTTAATAAATACAATGTAATAGATGAGATTGATTTGTTAATTTTTTATTTTTTTTGTTTCATAATATAAACAATATTTGTCTATTTAGACCTTCTCAAAATATATATAATATATCATATTTGATAATCTTTTCACATTAAAAAATATCAAAACACTCACAATCTGCTACAATACATCTATTATTTACTCTCACAACTATTACGGTAAATCCCACTACCATCAAAAAAAAATATTCTTTCTTTATCAAAATCCATACAAATTCAACATACGCATAAATCGACGTATCGGGTCAAACCATTGCCTATATTATGAAACGAAGGGAGTATAATAGAAGATTACGGAAAAAAAAATGTTATATGTATTTTGGGATGGCTTAAGTAAAAAAATATAACAATTAATATGGGACGGAGAATACCTCTGTCCCATTATGCACATGTGATGTGGACTTTGATCTATTTTGTGGGACGATTAAACAATTTTTTTCTATAATTTTTGTGAAACACTAATGACATTTTTTATTGTGTATTTCATTTTTGTTGTCTAATGATAAAATTAAACTTGTCAAAATACATATTAAATAATGCCAAAAGTCAAAATATTGTACTCCCTCCGTCCTAGAAAAGTTACAACATATACGTATTCTGTATTATTTTCTACGCATGAATAGAAATCTCGTTTCATATCAAATCATATCTGATCATCCTGCAACATGCATTAGGTTGAAGTACGTAAATTACACAAACATTGATGTTTCATGATAAATTTATAAAAAAATTACGTTTGATCGTCATTGTACGCGTGTCAAATTTTACATCGACATGCGTACAAAGTCAAAATATTATAACCTTTTTGATACGGGGAGTATTTTTTATGGAATGAATGAAGTAATACTTAGTATTTTTAACTTATTCAAGGATACTACGGCAAACACATGTTATACTTGTAATACACATAGGTATCAATAAGGCATTGTTCCTTAGAATCACTGAACTCATCTTCGTAAATAAAATAGACAAGTTTATTTCTAGTTCAACTTTTGTAAAACAACACTAAGTATCATGGGTAAAGTATTTATATGGTTAACCACATATAAAATTATATGTGGTTAGATTCATTGGATCAAAAAAACAGTGGGTAAGATTAAAAGCTCATTTAACATTAATTAAGGAGAGAAAAAGAGCATTTAATGAGTTTTTAATCTAAGTAATTGATTTTTAAATCCAATGATTTATTAACAAAATAACTTTATATGTGGTTAGTCATACAAACGCTTTATTGACGTATTATACATGCTTTTATGTTATTAGTATCGTCATAAAATCCACTTATTTCATAACAAACGTAAAACTGATATACTCAAGCTTAAGTCGTTATAATTCTTTAACTTTAGAAGTTCCTAATCTTGAAAGAAGAATATTAACTAATCACAATCACATGTAACTATCAGATAGACCTGTGAGGAGAACGTATGTACCGATTGTTTCCTTATTGTAGTTGCACATGCTCATGTATATGCACTCGATCGATTGGTTCTTCGAGCATCAACTGATTTTGTCTTTCTCTCGATCACAGGATACCTAAGTATGGCATTCAACATCATTTCTCTCCCTAGGCGCATCTTACATGTACCCTTCATTAGCTGCTGCCAAGGCTGCAGTTATATCTGTTGGTGAAGAGATTGCCACAATTGGACTTCCATCCGGAATCTGTCCTCTGGTTTTCATATTTACTGGTTCAGGAAATGGTACGTATCTGAATATACTTGTATTTATCCTTGCAGATTATTTAAAATATTTTATGGTAAGGTATTCCTTCCTTCCATAAAAATTACAACATTTACTTTATTTGGATGTCTCATAAAAATTACAACATTTACTTTATTTGGATGTCGTTACTAATTCATCTCACAACTGTTATAATAAATCATACTTTTAATATTATTTAAATTATTCAATATAAATTTAACATACACATAATGGATCAAATCATCGTTATAATTTTCGCGGGACGGAGAGGTATCTTGTACTGCCGGGTCGCATTGATCATGCTATTTTTATCTCTGTGTTCCTTGAATTAGCCGCTTCCTGCCATTTTACTTTCGGAAACTTACACCCACTTTTCTTTCTTTCTTTCTTTCTTTTTTTCGCCCAGTTTCTCAACGAGCGCAGGAGATATTCAAGCTTCTTTCTCATAGTTTCGTGGAACCAAGCAAACTTCCTGAACTGTTCAAAGCGGTAATCCAGATCTCATTCCGTGATTCATATTGGTCATGTGATCCTCGGATACATGAAGCATGCTTATTTTCGCTGATGTTGTATAAAAGGTATTTGGTTATTTTCTTCTAGTTTAGGCTGGAGGCCTATCTCCATCTTCAAGACTGTTGTTTTTTTAGGAAGAAAATTTCTGATACGTCTATTAGACACTTGAAAATTGTCTAAATATAAACTAGAAAACTTATCCATAAACCCAATTGCCCACTAACTAACAGCAACAAACTAACAAAACAAAAACAAACATGCAACTAATGCTCCTACAAAATAGAACTGACCATCTAACAAATAAGACTAATCAAATCCTAGAAAATAGAACATCGACAAACTGACTCAACATAAAATAGATAAACAGCTTTGATACATCAACACTCTCCTCCTGGATCAAGAGATGCACACTCCTAGCTTTGCCCTGAGAAATTCGAATCGGCCAACATGAAATGACTTAAGTGAATATGTCTGCAATTTGGTTTTCTGAATTGCAGTACACCAGCTTCACCTCACCATCTTGTTGCACTTCTCTTAAGAAGTAATACCGAACCTTAAAATGCTTTGTTGTTCCATGAAACACCGGATTTCTTGAAATGGCCAGAGTTGCTTGATTATCCACATATATATCTATGCCTTCTTCTCGCTCTAAATGCAGATCATCCATCTACTTCTTCAACCATAATGCTTGATTAACAGTTCCAACAGTTGCAATGAACTCAACTTTCGCTGTTGATTGAGCCACTAACTCTTGCTTCTTTGAACACCATGAAAAACATCCCGACCCAAATGTAAAGCAGTAACCTGAAGTGCTCTTCATATCATCTAGTGGTCCTGTCCAATCACTGTCGGAATACCCTTGCAACTTGAACCTGCAGAACTTGATTCCATATGAAGAAGTACCTTTCAAGTACCTCAACACCCTCTTTGCAACTACCATATGCAACTCACTTGCACAATTAAGAAATCTGGATAAGATACTTATAGTAAACATGATATCCGGCCTGGTTACTGTAAGATACATAAGACATCCAACCAAGCTTCTATAAACTCTTTTCATCTGCAGGTTTGGATCCATCTTGCTTCTAAAGTTTTTCTTTATTAGTCATTGGAGTACTCACACTCTTGCACTCCTCCATGTTGAATCTCTTAGAATCTCCTTCAAGTATTTCTTCTGGCAAATAAAAATTTCATTCCGAGCCCGCCTAACTTCCATTCCCAGAAAGTATGACATCTCTCCAAGATCAGTCATTTCAAACTTTTTCATCATCTCTTGCTTAAAAGCAGTAGTTATCTGAGCATTGTTACTCCCGGTCACTACTAGCATATCATGGACATAAAGAGACACTACCACTAAGTCGGATACGAACTTCTTGACATATAGAGTAGATTCACTCTGGTTTTTCATGAAACCCAAACCTAACAAGTGCTCGTCCATCTTACTGTGCCATGCTCTAGGAGCTTGTGGTAAGCCATAAAGAGCCTTTCTTAGCAAATAAACTATCTCCTCCTGGCCTCGCGTGACGAAGCCTTCCGGTTGCTCAACATAAATCACCTCCCGCAACTCTCCATTTAAAAATGCGGATTTCACGCCTAATTGATACACCTTCCATCCTTGCTGAGTAGCCACAGCAAGAATCATTCTAATCGTATCGAGCCTTGTCACAGGAGCAAAGGTTTCTGTAATATCCTGGAAATTTTTCGATATTTTAAATAAATATAATTTTATATTTTCATATATTAGATAACGAACGATCGAATATAACGTTATAACGTAACGTTATATATTTAAATGTACGAATAAAAATGACGAGAGCATAATGTTTTAACGTAACGTTACGAACCTACAAATAATATAACGAATACGTAACGTTAAACATAATGTTACAACGATGTAACATATGTGTTTAATAAGCGAACGAATTAAATATAACGTACGTGTAACGTTATAACGTAACGTTATAATATTCGTATTTGGGCTAACAAAATACGGTTCCGGAAATATCCGAAATTTTTGACAAAACAAACGTCATTAAGTTAGATATAATTGCAGGCATATTTTTCGACGAAATAATGTAACGAAATATGGATCAAAATAGACTGATAAAGATAAAATGAGAGAGGGAATTTGAATTAATCAAACCCACTGCCCAAACCCATTCCTTCTCCGCAAATGACCCCTGCAACTCGATGCCGAAATATGCCATACACGTCTTTTCTCTCCGCCCACCTTGCTACCCGCCGCGTAGCTCATCATCACCCCACACCACCATCACCTCCTCATCCTTTTCTACATCATCTCATTAACAGAACCCTCTCTTTCCTCCTTGCACTCATTCCCTTCTTTTCCCCGTGCCTTTACCATCACCAAACAAACACACAGCTTTGCCACCACAAACCACGATCGTCGTCATCGTAGATTTCAAACAACAGCAAGCAAAGAACACGAAGGATGAACAACAGTGACGTCACGAGAGGGGCAGTAGCAACGGTGACGAGACGAGGAAACTAGTGGACGAATCACGACGAGGGGGGACAAGCTCTTGAGGTAATCTAACCCGATTTGAAACGTTTATAATCACTTACGAACTTATTATCCATACGTGCACATTCGAAGCTTGTTTGTATGTGTTACCGAGTATAAAGGACAAGTTTCATGTGTTGGTGGCAATGTCAAAGGGTTTCGTGAGTGTTTGGTGTAAAGTTTCTACGTTTTTAGTAATTCTATACAGTCACGCCGCAACTCTGAGATTTTTGCATATTTGGCATATCAGGACCGTCGCGGCCGCTACAGGGGCAAGTCGTGCCCGCAACAGAAGGGAGGCAATGCCCGCGACCTTAGCCCAGTTATGACAGAATTCTTCCCGAGGTCAAAATGACCTCAAACGCCGTCCTTAAGACCTGATCATGATTGTTTGAGTATAAATTTACGTATAAGGATTATTAAAAATGATGCATGCGACCATGCAACGCTGAAATCAAGGACGAGGCTCTGTTCAATTCGTTTATTCTGAATTGTGAGAAACTGTTTGGGTTGTAATCGAGAAAAAAATACAACAACCATGCTTTATAAATAAACAGTATGTTCGTATATATATGCAAGGTGGTTTTACAATGTATGAATAATATTAAATGAAATCATCATAACTCATACTAAAAAGAGTACTGGGATAGAATTGGAATCACAATGCTGGGTGATACGAACAAACGAAATGCGAATCAACAACGAATGCATATTCGAACGTAAAAGCTGGACATGGTACAAACGTCATGGACTATCAAGTCATCTGTCATATTTCTTGAAAGTGTTTTGGAGATTGAGCTCGGCATTGCCATCATCTCCCTGTTGAAACTATTATAAAGAAGGCCGTACTTGATGTCCCTTCTTGGAATCTATCGAATGTCAAGTGAAAGTCTTAGGGATTGAGTTCTAGCCAAATTTTTTGAGTCATCGTCACGGGTGAACTGAAACTACATAGGGAGCGTTGAACAGTTAGCATGCATGCAGCGGCATTGAAGCCGGGCGTGTCAGGGCCACTGGTGACTCTCGGGGAGAGGCCAAAATCTATCACAATGCAAAGCGACGACCCATTGAAAGTGTACTTTATCTACTAAAGTGTAAGGCAAGCGTGCAATCCATGCAAATACGCATTGAATCGACAGATTCTTGTAACTCGACTGACGACTAACGTGTCTTGTAATCTGAGTCCATTGAAATCTCTCGCGTCATGGGCCCATAATAATAACGATGAATGCAAGAGACATGATTTCATACAAACACACGTATATGATATAGCGTACATATTTTTTTTTACTAAATATAGAAATATAAATGTTTTACCGATGCTCATCGATTCGCCATAATCGAGGGAGTACCCTGCAAATGTGAGACATGTACTCTAGGTTACTGAGTTTTATACGCACGGGTTATGTATTCCGTTTGCAGATAATTCACAGGACGACCATAGAAAGTGTTAGATTCCTTCTGTATTTTGGGATGATGTAATGAAACTCATGGGATTATGGATATGTAATATATGATGTGTACTTATCATGCCATTAAGTTGTGTAACATATTTGCTTCCGTACTTGTAATGTCCCTAAAATTTCATAAAAATTTAAAGTCCAAAACCGCACTAAAAGAGAAGTTTCGAGGACGAAACTTTCTAAAAGTTGAGGGTGATGTAATACCCTGAAAATTTGGTATTAAAAATATGCAATGTATTAATGAATGGGCATATAATACAATATTAAACGAAACGTTATATATAATAACTAACGAATAAAATATAACGTTCGTTGAAACATTATATATTCGATAACGTACGAATAACGATAGCGAACGCGTAATGTCTCAACGTAATGTTACGAACGTACGAATAATATAACGAATACGCATCGTTAAATATAACGTTATAACGATGCAACGTACATGTTTAATAAACGTACGTATTGAATATAACATACGTGTAACGTTATAACGTTATAATATTCATATTTGGGCTAATAAAATACGGTTCTGAAAAAATTCGAGATTTTCGACAAAACAAACGTCACTAAGATAGAAATAATTTTGCCTATTTGCGGATATATTTTTCGATAAAATAATATAACGAAATATGGATCAAAATGAACTGATAAAGATAAAACGAGACAGCGGATTTGAATTAATATAAATTCCCTATGTCCATTTCATTTTCTCTACAAACAAATATCTTTGGACGCCGAAATCTTGCACGACTCGCCGCCCACCTTCAATCCCGCTCCACTTCTCGCCATCACCTCATGCTCAGACTCTCACCCTCGCTTACTCCCCTCTGCTCTCATTCTCTCCTTCACCATCATCAACCATCGCCATTACCATCTTCATCGCCTTCACACTGTCACAACCGCGCATCATCAACAAACTGTGTAAATCACCACAACTGGAGCCACGCTACCAGCCACCAACGAGCTAAGGTGAGCACGGCGACACTTTCAGTATGACCGTAGCTGCAATGACGAGCAAGAAGGAGGAGGACGAAGTTCACGGCGAGAAAAACGAGCATTTGAGGTAACCTAACCCGATACTAGACGTTTATTTTCGTTCATGAGCTCGATTCTATTCGTACGTGTTTGAGACCTTGATTTTGCTGAGTTATGATCATAATAGGATGTGTTCATGCGTTGGTGATGTCGTATAATGGT
>JAOVYX010015834.1:0-26506 GCA_035668315.1 Drosera spatulata | reverse complement strand
CTGAAGGCTTTTCGAACTCCTTTTCACTTTTTTGATGAGGAAGGCCCGGGTCTTTAGGAAGGCCTGGGTCTTTCTCAACCTGTTTCCTTGTTTAAGAGTAACTAACTGTTTTGTATGCTTGTTTGTTGAGTTATCAAGAATAAAGCAATATAGAGAGAGTGGACACATTGTTTATAATGGTTCGTCTCTTGCCCAAAACTATAGAACAAGAGATTTACATCCAGTACGCAGTGGGATTTTTTATGAACTTTGCGCTATTATCGCCTTCACTAGTACACACCGTTCTTATACCAATCCCCTAGACGTCACCTTAAGCATATCGTGTTCTACCCCGGATTATATCCTAGCACCTATCCTCCCTGATAGAACTCTCATACCCTCGGCATTAATCCCCTGTAGCAACACCTCGTATTTTTCTGGTCCTTAGTCTCCTGGATTGTACTCCTTGTAATTGCCACCCTTGTTCACAACAAGGCCTGGGTGTTCCTCTAGTTTGGTCACCTTGAACTAAGAAAATTTTCTTAATCAACTCTCCTATCAATCAGCAACAACAGTTTTGCGTGGTTGTTGTGTGTCAGTTCCTAAACATCAAAGGTTCGTCGTCTTTGGATTATGGATATTTGTGGAGCTTGATTAAACTTCAATGGATGGCTATTTGGCTCTTTGTTCTTCGATTGCTATGTGATGGCTATGTTGTTCAAGCAATTGATATCTTTGTTCCCTGTTGATGATCTCCCTTTTATAGAAATCCAGAAATCAGCAAACTTGGATCTCCATCTTTTTTGAAAAACAATCAGATCTTCATTCCATGCTTAGGCCTCCAAAACTTTCCACATCTATAAAACAATCCAAAACCGATTCTTTTAGCAAAATATTCAAATTTCGCTCAATATATTGTTAGTCCATAACTAAGATATTCAGAATAAACAATATGTATTTAACAAATTCAGCATAATCAACAAAACAAGAATTGTTCATGTTTATGTCATATTTATGAAAATTAGGGAAGACCTGGGCCTTGCACACACGTATCTCAAGCTCGGGTCTTTTTTTTATTTCTCTAACAACCTATATTCAAGATCAATTTGTTTAATCAATGTAATCATCAAAACATATGAACTCAACAATATTCCACCTTTTTGATGCTGACAACTAATTGATGGCCTATTCAGTACATGGATCAAAAGATTTGTTAAAAAATACAAGGCATGTTTAGAAAGTAATTAACTTGATATCCAACAAGGACAATTAGAGGTAAAAATACTTAAGTGTAAAGTAAGCCATAAACACAATCAAAGATAACTTAACAAATGGCCATCGCACTTCTTCCCCTTTAGGCATCCTCAAAAAGGGAACATACCCTGCCCTTCAAACAAATATCCCTACAAAAAGTCACCATATCTCAATGTACCTGCAGGAAAATCTCACCATCCTTATCAACAAGGATAGAAATAATTTCAAATCCAAAAATATCAGTTCTAGGTATCAGGTCTCACTCCGCAAGTATGAATTAGCAAAACAAGCAATAACATAAATCATTATAGACTATAAAGTAAAGTCAAGTCTTGGCCACAGTTCAAAGAAAAGGATAGTTCAAAGATGGACTAAATCAAAGATAGAAAGGCTAGGCTTTAAGGTTTTAGGGTTAGGTTTGGAAGGTTGAGGGAAGGGAGATGTCCTGTATCTTCTTGAGTTGAAGTTTGACAATATTCGGCTTCTTGGTCAGTTCGACCATCCTTTTCTCCTCTTCCTTCAGCTGAGCATTAGCAGCTAAGAACATGGAGTGTAGCTCTGAGATTCTGTTCACATTCTCCAAGCATTTGATGCAACTTGGAGGTTCTTGTAGCTGTGAATCAGGAATAGGTGCTGAAGGTCCACGTCTTGTTACAGCTTGCCTGTTCCAAACTCCATCAACCTTAGTGAACTTTAGCATCCTGAAGTAGTTTTGCCCATACCCATCAGAAACAGTAATCTTGGCTGTGTCTTCCTCCAGATTTGGCATTTTAAAATGCATGAAGACCTTTGTGAGCCAAATAACATAAGGAAGTATATATTGCAAGTGCTTGATCACAATAACAGGCAGATTGATAGGTTTCTTCTCCATCAACAGCTCCATCAAGATTATATCAAGGGCAATAGCTTCAGTCTTTCTTGAACTTGTAGGAATCAAACACTTAATCACAAAGATGTGAATAAGCCTATGTATATCAGAGAGCGCCTTGGTGGTAACCTTTCTCACAGCAGCCAAGGTCGGTTTCTGAGCATATTTCTTCACCAAGGCCAGAGGTTCAATCTCATCCACCACAGGCCTTGAAAACTTAGCATATGTATCATAACCTGTAATAGGAATATCAAAGATCTCACCCAACTTCTCAGTAGTAAGAAGAAAGGATTTACCATTCACACTTGTGGTGAGGGAGACATGGGGCTCGTTGTACTCCATGTTCTGATGGTATTCCTTGATAACCAATGGGTGAAAGTGAGCTTCATATCCCATCAAAGTTATCCATTATTGACTCTGAATATCATTAGTTAACTCTCCAAGTCTATTATTTCGAAGGCAAGTGAAAGAGATCACCTTTGCAAGCTGAATATCCCTTTAGGTAACAGGGATGGGCTTCTTTTGCTTTTCTTTCTTCCCAATTGCCTTAGGAAGATCTTCATCAGTTTCTGTATCAAAGAGTCAACAAGCAGTGTAGGAGATCTCAAAAAATTCAGGATCATCAACCTTCTGTCTTTACATTAATCAACAAAAACATATCCACAAACAATATTTGCTTTCTAAACAGAATATACTCATAAGTGAATTCAGCCTTGGGAAAGAAGTAATGTAATAAAAAGGAGTTAAAATATTTTGATCATGTCTATTTCTTGCCTTATCTTCTCATATCTTTCTCTCTCTAAAGGTTTTATAAAGATATTAGCCAATTGATTTTCTATGTTACAATATTGCAATATTATGTTGCCTTTTCCATAATTATCTCTCAAGAAATGATATCTAATGTCAATATATTACGTTCTTCAGTGTTGGACAGGATTTTTTGTGACAGATATTGCATTTGTGTTATCACATAAAATTTGAGCATAACCAAGGCCCAGGCCATAGTCTTTAAGTTATTGTTTTGTCCAAAGAGATTGTGCACAACATAATCCAGCAGCTATATATTCAGCTTTTGCAGTGAAAAGGGCTACTGAATTTTATTTCTTAGATGACCAAGAGACTAAGCATGAACCTAGGAAATGACATGTACCAATTGTACTCTTCTTATCCACTAAATGGGCTGCAAAATCACTATAATAATATTAGCAATTCAAAGTTAGTTCCCTTAGGGTACCAAAGGCCTAAGCCTTCTAAGCCTTTGAGATACCTTGTTATTCTTTTGACAACTTTAAAAGGTGTGATTCCTTAGGATTAGCCTGAATCTAGCGTATAATAAATATGATGTCTGGTCTACAAACAGTCAAATAGAGTAAGGAACCAATAATACCTCTGTAGATTTTCTGATCTACATCCTTACCTTGAGGATCAGCATCCAACATACATGCAGTAGGTATTGGGGTGTCAAAGGTCTTGGAATCAGTCATGCCAAACTTCCTAAGCAGTTCCTTTATGTACTTCTATTGATGAATGATTGTCCCTTCCTTCCCTTGCTTGATTTCGAGTCCAAGAAAGTATGTTAACTCTCCCATCATGCTCATCTCAAACTATCATGTCATAAGCTCAGAAAAGTCCTTGCACATGATCTCATTAGTAGCACCAAAAATGATATCAACATAAATTTGCACTATCAACAAATCAGATTTTTCCTGGTTCTTGATAAATAAAATCATGTGATAGTAAGAATTTAGATAGCCTTTCATACCAAGCTCTTAGGGCTTATTTAAGATCATGGAGAGCTTTATCTAGTTTAAACACATGATCAGGATATGTCAGCTCTTCAAAGCCAAGTGGTTGTTCAACATAAACATGTTCTTTTAGATAGCCATTGAAGAAAGCACTTTTCATATCCATTTGATATAACTTGAAGTTCATGTGAGTAGCAAATGTAAATTAACATCCTAATGGCTTCGAATCTAACAACAGGTGTAAAGGTTTTTTTTATACTCAATTCCTTGTTCTTGTCTATAACCTTTGACCACTAACCTACATTTATTTCTAGTAATTATGCCACTGTCATCAAGTTTATTTGTAAAGACCTATTTTGTTCCTATGACAAGGTTATTATTAGGTCTAGGTTCAAGATGTCACACTTTTCTTCTTTCAAACTAATTCAACTCATCTTGCATTGCATATACGAATTAGAGCTTTCTTATAATCATGGGATTCTATATGAGAAAGAAAAATTAAAAAAGCACAAGTGTTTTGAAGAGAATTCCTTGACCTGGTTTGAACACAAACTTTTAAATCGCCAATCACTACATCTGATGAATGTGATCCTTTGTATTTCAAGTTTATGATCACTTGAGGAGTGTTAGAAGGCAGCTGAAGCTCCAGTTCCGTGTTTTGATCAATTTCTTTCAATTCAGGTTCCAAGGCCAGGGTCTTCATGCCTTCTGATTCCAGATTATCTGCTTGATCACTGTGCTCCTTAATCTTTGTGTTTTCATCATCTCTTGCTTGATCTTTTGATGGTTCACCTTCTGTTTCGGTTGGTTTATCCTTGAGCAAACCAATTTCGAAGTCATCACCCTGCAAATTCGAATTACTTAAGTTAGTTTCATCAAATATGACATGAACACTTCCCTTAATTGCTTGTGTCATTTTGTTGAACACTTTGTAAGCCTGCTGCCATGTGCATATCCAACAATTATTCCTTCATCATTTCTTGCCTCAAATTTGCCCAAATTGTCCTTTCCATTGTTAAGGACAAAGCATTTGCATCCGAATTTTCTTTAGTGTGAGATATTCGAAATTCTTTCATTCATGAGCTCATAAGGGGTTTTCTTCAAAATAGGTCTGATGAGTGCTCTATTTAGAATATAGTAAGCAGTATTGATCTCTTCCCAAAAATTCCTTGGCAAATTGCTAACATTGTTCTTGACATCTCCTCCAAGACAGGATTCTTCCTCTCCACTACACCATTTTGTTGAGGGGTCCTTCTGAAAAATTATGCTCAATTCCTTCTTTCCTGCAAAAGTCAATGAATTTAACATTGTCAAATTTAGTGCCATGATCAATTCTAAGAGCAATCAATTTAAGACCAATCTTGTTTTGAGTTTTAGGATGAAACTATGAAATTCATCGAATATCTTATCTTTGGTTCTGAGAAAAATAATCCAATGTGTACCTGGTATAATCATCAATAATCACAAGAACATACTTACTTCTACCTCTGCTATGTATCCTTGTTGGTCCACAAAAATCAATGTGCAACAATTGTAGAGATTTAGAAGTACTTACAACATTCTTGGAATGGAATGATGTTTTGACATGCATGTTTACCTCTTGCACATGAGTCACACACACCTTGTTCCTTATACTTCATTGTGTGCAGTACATTTTTCCAATTTCATGGAATTTAATCTATTCAGCAAGTCATTACTAGCTTGGCCAATTTTTTTATGCCAAAGTATGACATTTTCATCTTGAACAATTAAACAACTAAGAGTGTTGACAGGAATTTCATCCAAGGTTACTTTTTAAACGTTCTTGCACCTTTTTCTTGAAAAATAATTTTCCTATCTTTGAATCCTTCACAGTACAAACATTATTAGTGAACTCAACTTTGTTTCCTCTGTCATAGAACAGGGATATGGTAAATAGATTATGCTTCAATCCTACTATATAATCCACATCATCAATAGAATGAGAAAGTGACTTATCAATCTTACCAGTACCAGTAATTCTACCTTTACCATTATTGGCAAAAGACACATTCACTCCATGAAAGATTTTGAGTGAGAGAACTAAAGATTTGTCACCTATCATATCCCTAGAGTAACCGCTATCCAAGAACAACAAGTTGCTCCCTCTCACTTTTTCCTGCAATCATGAAATCATGGGGTTACTTTAGGAACCCACCTTTTTTGCTCATTAAATATGTCGTCTAAACAACCATCATGCAAACATTCAAAACAAAACAAATCCAGCCATGTATAACAAAACAGCCTAAGAAGCAGCCAACTTCATCAACCAAGATCTAAAGATCCATTACTTCTTATGTCTTCTCCCGCACATCATCCTAACCAGTTTTCCGTCGTGCATAAATGAATTCATATCAACTGATAAATCTTTCCACTACACCTTAACCCAATGCCAAAGCCTCATTAAGGTTAAGTAATAAATCTCCTCCCACGATGGAGACTTTTGTTTAAAAACAACTTCATTCCTTTCACGCCAAACAGATCAAATCACATAGAAAAAAAAAAAAGATATCCAAAGTGTTTTTCTTTCTCTGTTCATCGGCATTCCAGTCTAAAGCTCAAAAAGGTCCCGAATAGAAGCTAGAATAACAAAATCCAAATCCCACCACTCTAAACATTTTCCTCATACTTTCCATGCACTAGAGCACATCAGAAATAAATGTCTCGTGTCTTCCTTTTCAACCTGACCAAACGGGCAACCATCTTTACCTTCAGAAATCACACCAATATTCACAAGTAAAGACTTGATGCTCACTCTGTTTATTAAGACCAACCAGATGTGAATCTCGACTTTCAGTGACACTAGACCCCTCCACACCCCTTTAACTCCATTGATCACTCTTTCTTCACTCAGTTTCTGAACAGCCAATTCAAACAATCGAACACTATCGAACACTATACCTTCCATCAGGGATAATTCTCCATGTTCGTTTATCGTTTCGATCTCTACTCGAAGAGACACAGTTCAATAAGTTCTTCAATTCATTGTAACTCGCTACTTCCCATTCAAACATATTTCGTTTCCAAGAAAAGCACCACACCCAAAGACCACCATCCCAGAATCCGACCTCAGCCACAATGTGACTCTTTTGTAGTCTACCACTGTAAAGTCTCGAAAATTCAACACTTAATGTTTTATCTCTAATCCATGTGTCTTCCTAGAATTTAATGCGGTCTCCATTGCCAACAGCCCATGCACATCCTCTCTCAATGACTTATTTATAGTAGGGGCCCCATTGAGGTATAGAGATGATGCCATGCCATAAGCCGTCTTTGCAATATTCACCCAGCCTAGCAACCGACAGTTCATAGGGAATATTGTGTTTGGATTGGATTACCTGTCGCCAAAGTGCCTTCTCCTCATCGATCAATCTTAACCACCATTTTAAGAGTAAGCCAGCATTTTTTTTCTCTCAATATTTCCAATGCCTAGACCACCCAATTCTTTTGCCTTCTCAATAATCTCCCATCTAACTAATGGAATGCCTTTTCCATCCCTATCGTCGGCCCAGGAGAAATTTCTTTGAATGCAAACAATCTCCTTTACAACTGTTTTTTAGAATCCTGAAAGATGATTTTATAAGAGTTAATCGACCTCCCGTGGAAAGATTTTTTGCCTTTTAGCCAGCTAATCGCTCTTTCATCCTTTTGAGCAGAGGCTCCAATGTCTTGGTCTTCCTTGGACTAGCCCCCAATGGTAGTCCCAAATAATCACATGCGTACATGCCTTACAGCCGAGCTGGTGTGCTATACCACTAATCCAATCCTCTTCAACTCCATGCCGTAAAGGGTACCTTTATGCTTGTTTATCTACAAACTTGTTAACAAGTAAAAGAATACAAACAACCTCTTAATGTTAGCAAGATACATCGGTCCTGCAGGATAAAAAATCAAAGTATCATCAACGAATTGGAGATGTGAGACTCGCACATCACCTTGACCAACACTAGCAGCCCCAACCAATCTGATCTCCAAAGCCTTACGAATGCAGCAATTTAGCACTTCACCGACAATAAGAAATAAGAATGGGGATAACGGGTCTCCTTGACAAAGTCGCATATGAGCCTTAAATGGCCTAGTCGGAACACCATTAAAAAGAACAGAAATAGACGAGGAAGAGATACAGCTCTTGATCTAAGCACGTCATCTACTACCAAATCTCATTGCTTTGAGAACCGAGTCCAAAACTTCCCAATCCACACTGTCATATACTTTTTGGAAGTCGAGCTTTATTAATACTATCATTCATTTCCTCTTCTTGGCGTCGTCAATAATTTCGTTAGCAACCAAGACATTATCAAGGATCTCTTGGTTTTCAAAGAAGGCCATTTGATTCTCTCAAATGATGTTGCCCAACACTTTACGGATCCTCAAAGCACGGATTTTCGCCACAATCTTATATAAGGCGCCCGCAAGACTGATCGGTCTGTATTTGCTCATGTCAATAGCCCTAGTTTCTTTGACAATCAAATGTAAATAATTAGTACCCGTCGTATCTGGCATCTCTGTCATCTCAAAAAACCACAGAACGAAATCAATAATCTCCTCACCAAGTACTCCCCAACAGCGTTTAATGAAATTGAAATTATAACCATCATAGCCTGGTGCCTTCCAGCTCCCGCAAGACCAAACAACATCCTTAACCTCTTCGACAGAAACTAGAGATTCAAGCCACAGAGCCTCTTCTTCATAGATGTTAGGAAGCTTCAACACACCCAAGCAAGGTCCAGGCTCTCGCATTCCTGCATAGAGGTTATTGTAATAGGCAATAGCTATTTCTCTGATCTAATTTGGATTATAGCTGGTTACTCCATTCGCCTTGAGACATCTGATAGAGCTTCTAATAGCCTTGGCCTGTGCAAGACCATGGAAATACTTAGTATTTCTATCACCTTCCTTTAACCATTTGCATCGTGATTTCTGTTTCCAAATCAACGCTTTGCGTCTGTGCCAGTCCCAAAGCTCACTAACCAATTGTCTTCTCTTTTCTAATAATTGTTCGTCCAACCCACCGCATTCCCCTAACAAATCAAAAATATCAATTTCTATTTCAATTGAATGAATCTTGTTATCCACATTACAAAAACAGCTCTGTTTTAACCAGGCAGGAATCTCCTCAACATTTTCGTTTTTTCATCAAAGGACAACACCTCATTTTCTTGACTCCTAATTTTTGCCTACTTGGCTTTCACATCTTCCACGAAGCCCAGCCAGGTAAACCAACAATCCAATACCCTAAAGGGTCTAAGACCCCAGCCGTATTCCGATTCAAACACCAGCAAGGGATAATGATCTGATAGTTTACATGTGATACCGCATACCTATAAGTCCGAAAACGTATCTAACTATCCCAAGTCGATAATTGCTCTATCGATTCTGTTAAAAGAGCAGCCTCTTTTCCATGTGACTTTTCGCCCTATGAGAGGGAGCTCCACTATCCCGTGAAGGTCCACAAAAGCACTAAATTCCTCCATACTTCCTCTATAACCCAGCAAGCTTAGTCTCTCCTCTGGACACATAACTTCAGTAAAGTCCCCGTACATCAAAATCGGATAATGAACTGAGCTCCTAAACTGAGTTATCTGCGCCCTGACATCAGCCCTACCTGTTATGGAAGTCGGTCCATAAACCAAATAATCTTCCCCATATACTGATCTAGTGTCGACCTGAGCTTTTATCTTCGACTACAAAGGCTGTAGGATCCAACATCAGAAGTAAATGCCCCAACTTATCCACGGAGTTCACGCTCACCCAGTCTATTGTATCTTTACCCCATATATGCTTTACATCCTCTAAACCAAATACTTCGACCTTTGTTTCCACTAACTCGCATATCTTAGCTTGGTTTCCTTTCAATATCTTCCTGAGCGTCCTCCACTTAACAATTGCACCGGTACCTCTAATATTCCAAATAATCAACTTAATCATAGCGACAGGTCCATGCACCCTTCACTCCCGTCCAATGGATCCACCCATCACTAGCCGATCTCTATCGTATTCCCCCTTTGTTCCTCTTCTTGCTAGAATACCTCACTTATTCTATTGATAATCTCACCTTCATCCCCATTGTATCTTAATCCCACCATCTTCCCTATTTCCCAAGAGTTCCACCTCCCTTAATTTTTCCTTGTTTACTATAAACCTGGTGACTCTGGTGTTCTCCACAGCTCCACCTTTCGTCCCTTTCTTTTTCTCTTCTACTTTCAAGCATTATTCTACATTTATTCCTTCTTTTTATCTTTTATTAGGTCCACCTTCAGCTACCCCATTATCCATATCTCTGTCTCTGGACACTAGGTTTTGTGTCGGATTCATGTAGTGGATCATTGGCATTTTCTTTCCCAGAGAAAGCAAAAGCCCCAAATTCTTTAAACCCTAGTAGGCCTGAGTCTGAACTCTTGGACTGGGCCTCCTCAAATATTAGATCACTGTCTCCTAGCGTAAAAGGGCCATTTCTATTTGAATCGTAATGTTCTGCTCTTTATTAATTGAGCATGGGACCACCTCCCACGCCTACTCTCTTGTCTTCTTCGTGAGCCCCATGCTGTCGCCACTTTGTGTTAAATCAACCGCTAATCTTATACCATCATTATTATCCGACTCCTCACAATCACTAGCACATAGTACTATCAAGGCTTCCATCGCGTCTTCCCCAACTCCCTTCAACCTATGACCTTTCAGATGACTCTTGGAGACTCTGTTCCAGACACGTGTCTTTGACGCGCCTATCCTTCTGTGGTGTATCAACTTCCTCTAACGAACCTTCATTGTTTCCGACAACTGTTTTTCCAACGTTCCGGTTCACCTCGTTGGTTTCAGCAAGAAGTTTCCTCAGCTCAACTTCCATTGACGAAGCCTCAACGTCTAAAACTTGAAAATGTTTAGTATACCGACTCTGATATGAACTTTATCCATGATCAGACCGAATCTATTGGTATCAATCAACACCCATCCACAATCAACTAACCTCATCCTGCTGATGTCCTCATGCACCGTAACTGTCTTACCAAAGAGCTCTCCGATTTTATGAAATAATTCTCTACTCCAAACATAAAGCGGTACTCCATGACAGACGATCCACGTTCGTCTAAGTCTCAGTTCAAAACCATCGGTTCATCATTCCAGACTCTCAAAGATTGAGTGGTGTGATATAATGCCATAGCCGTCCTGTCCTTTCTCGATGATCCGGCTCGTAATTTTCGTCGATTCACATATAATCAGGAAAGAGGTACATCTCAACTCGCTAACCTATAATCAACTGAATCCCCATTATTTTAGTTGATCCATCACCTTTTGTTCCCTGAAAGCATTAAACATACATCCCAACACACTCCTGCTAAGCATCTCTCTGTTCTCCATAAGATCATCCTGCTGTATTGATAGGGTCTCAATCCCATGGAGCTCTAACGAGTCCTGATCATCAATGCTTTTCATAGTACTCCTACCCTTCGTATCACTATTCTTGACCTCAACTGACACCCTCCTAGTATTGGACTTAGCATTGACCACCTCAATGAATTGTCTCCCATCCAAAGTTCTAAACATTCAACTCCAATCACCTTCGGTGCGGCACTGTAGATTCTTGCCTAGTCTCTTATCCATGACTTTTTCTCTACTCTGACCCCTAGTGTATTTGGCCCATGTGATCTTCAGACAAAACCTTCAACAACTCTACCATCCATGCTCCGTCTAGCTGCCTCCGTTTCTTCCTTCAGTAGAAACCTCACAAACCCAAACCTCTTTTCTGGGTTCCTAAGGGTCTTCTTCGATACGTATATATCCACCATTCCCTTTCCTACAAACAAGGCCCTCAACCATAGATCATCCATGCTCAGTGGCAATCAATCGACAAAGAGCATGAAACATCATCTCTCTTCGTGTCGTTGTTCCTTTTAACGGCTATCCATCCACCTAGTTCTCTCACTCTCTCACTCTACCATTCTCTCTCTTAAACGTGAAACAGTGTGTGTAGTATTGACGATGATTCATTTAGGAACCCACTTTAGGTTGGGTACTTTTGCATAAGGAGAAACAAACACAGATGTAGGTAAAATAATATAGGTGGTTTTCACTTTTATGAGATTTTTAGCATGGTCATTGAGCCTATTATCACAGTTCTAAATCAAATGTCCATCAAAGCCACAATAAGTACACAATAGATAATTAGGAACATCAATGTTCTTTCTTTGAGGATTTCTAGATGATTTTCGCTTGTTAATAGCCTTAAATTTAAGTCCATATTTTTGACATGATCTATTCAGTATAAATATGTTTGCGACAGTTAACCAGGAAGGCTCGAGCCTTCGTTGCTCATGCAGTTTGATCAATGACCCTGGTTTCCTAGTATACTTGTCATCAATGACAATCTTAGCTTCCAGTAAAGTTACTGTCTTTTCAAGCTCGTGATTCTCCTTTTGTACATAAAGCAACTTTTGTTCCTTTTCATGCAGTAATTCAGATTCACTGATCTCTCTAGGCTTGATAAAAATTGATTTTGACTTCAGATTCTCTACCTGGAAGGCCTGGGCCTTAATAGTTTTCTTTAAGGTGTTGATTTCCTTCTACTTTCGATCCCAGTTTCTAGAAGTAACTTGCTTCTACTCATTGTTAGACGTAGCATATTGCTTGACTCATTCATCTCATCCCAAAGCCTCTTAATTTCATATTCGAGATTCAATTTTTCATCAACAAATCTATCAAAATCATTATCCTTTCATACATAATGATCATATTGGCCTTAGACAACTTGCTCAAATCATTAGTAAGAGTTTTGGCATCAATTACCTTGTCATGTGCATCTGAAGTATTTGAATCCTTTTTAGCCATGAGACAAGATTTGGAGCTTTCTTCATCCTTTGACTCATACAATCAAAATAAGTATCAAAAACTTTTACAAAGCTCAACATCACCTTAGAATATTAATATGATGGTTTTTCACGAAGTACGGACAAACATTCATAAGGAAATATATTAATATGTGAATTCTATCATGTTATAGGACCTAGAGATGCCGCTCGTTAAAGCATAAAGGACAAGCTGAGCGTGGGTGTAAGGAAGTTGCAATAAGATGGTAACGTTTAGATTTATTGTGTGTGGCGATGCGTATTATTATACTGTGAGTATAATAATAGACATTGGAATCTTTGGACTCACGTAAAATAGCGACTAAATATGGCTGACGTAAAATAGCGACTGTAAATGTTGCGGACTAAATATTGAGTATTGTGGAGTGTTGTTGCATCGTGTGTGTTATGCCTTATTTTCTGGTATAATGTGGATGAATGT
Organism: Drosera spatulata; assembly: GCA_035668315.1. Classification (NCBI taxonomy): domain Eukaryota; kingdom Viridiplantae; phylum Streptophyta; class Magnoliopsida; order Caryophyllales; family Droseraceae; genus Drosera; species Drosera spatulata. The sequence goes on along the minus strand of JAOVYX010015834.1, from coordinate 13,357 downwards.
GTGAAAGGAGTGTAAATCCATAAATTGGTGAGATAATTACATGGTATAAAACACAAAGAACATTGTGTCTATCGTTTGTGTTATACAGTGACTTGGTGGCGACATTCTTTCATCGACCCTGTGAGGTCCTTTTGATATGAGGGAAACTCATCTCAGGAGGCCCTGGGCTCCGGTTTAGCTGATTCCCTTTTGCGGATGTCTTTTTTACTAAAGCTGAATAAAGCATGATAAGTTGAAATTGAATAAGTCTCGCCAAGGGCACAATTATAACACTGAGGGTATCTATTGTCTGTTTTTACTGTGTTTTTGAGATGATAATTGTGAATGTCGAACTGGTATGATAACTTCCAGAGTGCTGGAACAAAGGCCCTAAGTGGTCATTTCTCTTTTCTTTTCTTATCTTCTTCTCTCGTGTAACCACTGGTACAGGGACCGACACGTTATTGAGCTCACATGGCTCACTATTTTTTTGTGTTTTTCTCTTCTCTGTGTTTTCAGGAGTTAGAGAAGACGGGTAGGTGTGATATAGGTTATGGTGCTAATATGCATCAACTGTATTATGGTTTATGAACTAAATAAAATATATAATAAATGAGAAGTTTTCGTTGTATTTGATAATATTATTTGTTATGTTTAAGTGAATTTTATTTATTTCTGTACCTAAATCGGTTAAGTAATTTTTACCTAGCTGGGGTGTTGGGACTCAACGGGAGTGACGTCATTTGTATTATTATGTATTAATATGTTATAGAAAATTGGGGCGTTACAGATTGGTATCAGAGCAAGGTTTAGGTTAAGGACTAAACGAAATCACTTTGGACTAAATGAAATATTTAAGCTTTCTTATGCTTATACTTGGTTTTAGTCTTATTTCATATTTTTGGGCATGTTATTAAGATAATTTTGTTTTATGTTTAGGATGGTTAAGACCAGGAGTCAGGGATTCACTCCGAAGCGTGTTTCGAAGATGGTTCGTTATAATAGCTCTAGAGTACATATTGAGGTGCATCTCCATAAGATTAGGACGGCGATTCAGGCACTTAAGAGGATCGATGATAGCATACATCATCCCATATATCAAGTGGAAGCTCTCTTTTACTCACTGTTAAATTATATTGATGTGTTTATGGGATCGATTCTATCCCAAGCTGTTCCTTAATGGGGTCTTAATGAAAAGAGGTACTTCATAGACGGCAAGTGGACCGTTGACTTTGAGTCAGCTGGCCGTAAGGTCGTCTATGTGTACAACTATTGGTGAAAATGAGTCTTGACGGGAGCTAAGGGATTTACCTTAATAATATGGTTTTATGTACTAAGTGTGCTCTTGTATGACTTTTTATTCGGTGTGACAAATTATATAATTATTTGTAATGTGTATAAGGATTTTGGTGTGGCTATCTATGTACTTATCTTTACAATAAATGCATCATTTATGCACTAAATGCTATTGATAATGGAATTTGTTATCTTTACCTTATGTTAATTACCACGGAGATAATTTAAGGGATAATGGTTAATAATGCATGGAACTATGGAAATGTCAACAAAAATAATTTGGATTGATATTTTACAAATGCTTAAATTCTAGGGCGATGACATACATTGAAAATGAGACTATTCAAAATGAAGGTTCAACGGAATCAGTGGGCTATGCTACGGGAGCTCATCCTGCTGTGCAGGAAGAGATCCATGAAGTAGTAGCGGGAGAACAACTCCCAAAACAGTTGTCAGCTGACACTATGATTGTGGTGATGGAAGAGCTTCTAAGGATCAGGAGGAAAGCAGAGGTACCTGCTGAACCTGACACCGAGAAGTACTTTCAGAGGCTTAATGCATACCGTTTAAAACGGTTTACAAGAAATGATGATCCGACGGTTCTGGAGAAGCCGTCCGGAGATATGGAAAAGCTCTACAAGGCTGTAGGGTGTCCCGAGAAACTGAAGGTCAGCTTCGAGGTATATTACCTTGAGGATGAGGCCAACAATTGGTGGACAACAGTCGCGGAACAAGCTGAACTTTCTAGCTTTAACTGGGAACAATTGAAGGAGGTTATTCGTGACAGGTACTATCCTAAGTCTCTAAGGGACCGAATAAGGGAGGAGTTCTCTTCTCTAGAGCAAGGAGACATGAATATCACAGAATATGCCACAAGGTTCACAACGCTGCTGCGATTTAACCTTCCTTCTATAGCTCGAAAGCTGAAATGAAACGAAAGTTTCTGATCGGCCTTAGTTGGAGGCTCAAGACAAGCTTGTTAACCCATATATATGTTTCATATCAACCAATGTACGACAAGACCATGAATTTGGAGCGATCTTTAGTAGAGAAGGAAGCTTTCTTTGCAGAAAAGAAAAGAAAGCGAGATGATGCAAGATCTAGCAAATCTAGTAGATTTCAACGGACTGGCGGACCTCGATCTAACCAACGAGGTGGGCCATCAGGCAATATTTCTAGTTTCGGATAAGGAGGAGGAAACCAAGGGACACAATCATATAATCCACAGTATGGTCAACAGTCCAACCAGAGGCAATCTTAAAGAGATAGAGCGAGTAATCAGACTCGTTCTACTAGTGGTGTTACTTGCTATAACTGTGGCAGATTCGGACATCTTACAAAGGATTATCGTATCGTACCAGTGACATACTACAACTGTGGTGGACAAGGCCACAGAAAAAGATTTTGTGCACAAGGAAACATGTCAAGAGACATAGTTCAGGGGCCAGCAGGTACAAGTCAGTCGGTTGCATTACCGCCAAGGCAAGCTGGGAACTAACCTAAACCACCACCAGGGAGAGTGTTCAACATGAACCCGCAAGAAGTGTAGCAGAGCGGAGCTACGGTGATTGGTAATCTTCAACTTTTCTTCCGTCCACCTTTTGCGCTTTTTTATACTAGTGCTACCTATTCTTTCGCTGTCAAGTTTTTTCTTGAAAGGCACAACGTCAAATCTGAACCCTTACCTAGTATGATATACATCGGGTTGCCAACCAAAGACGTTGTGGGATGCAAACATTCCATGCCTTATGTCCCAATTGAGATAAGGGGTGAAAATTTCCCTATAAACCTTGTTGTGTTCGATCTTCGGGATTTTGATGTCATTCTTGATATGAGTTGATTAGAAAAGTATAGGGCCACCATAGATTGCGAGAAGAAATTGGTTAGAATAATAGGTACTAAAGGAGGGAAGTTTGTATACTACGAAAAAGGGTCAAGACCCGAGGTGCTAATAGTATCCGCAATAACAGCAGCAAGCTTCTAAGCAAGGGTTGTAAGGGATACTTATGTCACATAGAGATACCTTCCGAGAAAGGTAAGGGATTGCCTGAAATTCCAGTTATGCATGAGTTTCAAGACATCTTTCCAGAGGATATACCGGGATTGCAACCCAACAGAGAGGTTGACTTCTCTATTGAGCTAGAGTAGGGAGCAACGCCTATTTCCAAAGCACCCTATCGTATCGCACCTGCAGATCTGAAAGAGCTTAAAACTCAGCTCAAGGATCTGCTTTAAAAGGGATATATCCGACCTAGTGTCTCACCATGGGGGGTTCTTGTGCTTTTTGTTAAGAAGAAAGATCAAAGTATGAGATTGTGTATTGACTACCGAGAGTTGAACAAAATCACTATAAAAAATTGGTATCCTTTACCTTGCATTGATGATCTTTTTGACCAGTTACAAGGGGCTACGGTCTACTTCAAGATAGGCCTTCGTTCTGGTTATCATCAATTGCGTATCAAATCCATGGATATTTCAAAAACAGCTTTTCAAACTCGATATGGTCATTATGAATTCGTTGTTATGCAATTCGGACTCACTAATGCACATGTTGTTTTTATGAATTTGATGCATATGGTCTGAAAGTCCCAGAAATAACCTAGAGGGGGGTGAATAGGCTATTTTAAAAATTTTATCAGGTAGCACAGCAGAGCTATTGGCTAGACTGTACTACCAGAAATTGCTGCAGTTAGCGGAAGTTCTGCAGTTGAGATTTTAACTTTGAAAAGCTTGTCTCTTTGGACCCTTTGAAATCTAGCTAACAGTTTAGAAATGAAAAACAGTGCAGAAATATAAATGACACAAGATTTATACTGGTTCAGACACCTATTACCAACAAATAGCAGAAGCTTAGTCCAGTCTTTCCTTGGTGACCAGTGTAGCCAAATCAAGAGGAGGTTCACTATCTTCTTGTTTGTGGCTTACAATTCTTGCTAAAGGATGAAGAACCTAAAGCTTGCAATGCTCTGCTACAGTTGATGTTCTTCATTTGTAGGCTAGTGAACCTTCTTCAGAAATCCTGAATCTTCAATTCAGATCGTGCACAACGAGTCTCCAAGATTTTTCTTTCTTTGAAAGCTCTCAAATGATATTCAAACTTTCTCAGATTCATCCAACTATTCTCCTGTGCACTGTGCATTCCCTTTTATAGGCTCAGGGAACCATAACTCGTGACTCTACAATCTGATAGTGACAGCTTTGTCCTTTACTACAGTAGACTGACCTGCCTTCACCTTTTCTGATCCTGTGCACATCACCATTGCCTCAGCTTTTCGTTTTTTACCCCTTCCTTGTTTCTATCCATTCCAGCACAACTTATACTACACCCAGACTCATGTACCAGATCTACTGTACGCCTCTGTTGCATAGCATCTGTTGTAGCCTTTGCTGCACCCTCGGCTACATGAGTTCTCCTGCACAGTCTCTATATCCAGCCTTTCTGTAATTTCACTTGTACCAAGTACTGTAGCCAGTCTGCTGCAACTTAGCTCCCACTCAACAGCTTCTAGACCTCATCTGCTCAGTCTGCTAGTGTAGCCTCGTCTGCACCCAGTACTGTACTCAGTCTTATGCAATTCAACTTGCATATTTGCACTGCGATATGGCTCACTTCACTTTGCTGCTGGAACTGGCCTAGAACATCGGAATGGTCCTAGATCATGAGAACTCTGGCCCTAGTCTACAACTAACTAACTAACTATTACAGCCTAAGCATCTATTACATATATAATTTCTTCTTAAGTTTTGTTCATAAATTTCTATACAAATGAAGAGATTGCACATTCCTATCAATCACCCCCTAAATTGATGCAAACAAAACTCCTACGAAATTCTAACAGTAAGATCACTTTTCAACAGTTCCTTTTTTCAAAAAAATTATTACAAACATAAGAGGACTTAGATTTTCCTAAGGATTAGTCCCTCCGTGCTCTCTTGGAAGGATAATCCTGTTGTAGAAGCTTTGGTCATTTGTGCTTTGGTTTTCTCTTCCTCTGCTGTTCTGAGGAACTCCTGTGCTGTTCTGTTGTACTCCTGCTACTCGGCCCCTCTGTTATAGGCGTAGACCGTTCTACTATTTGGTCCCTCTGCTGCAGTTCTCGTTTGCTCTGCTGCAGACCGTTATGGCTGTCTCTCCCCTAAGACCTTTGTTCACCACTTCTTTCTGCTACACCTTTTGTTGTAGTCTCCTCTGCTGCACTCTTTGCTGTATTTTTCTCCCTCTTTTTGTTTGCATTGATACTCTGGGTGAGATCTTTGACAGCTTCCTTGAGTGCCAAGAGCTCAGCTACCATGTTGTTCTGTGCAGTTGTGGATCTTTTGATGGTTGCATCCACTTTGGACTCCAGGATGCTGAGTCACTTGTCGTTGTTGAGGATATGTACCTGCAGTTGACTCTGCGTCTCCTGAATGGTTGTCTACAGCTTTCTGAATCTGATTGCTTGTGCATTGTGCAATCGGTTATAGTTTGAGGTTATCTTGATGTAATGTTACAGAATGATGCCGGTGGCCTTTTGAGCTTGTGTGGTCAATGACTTTGAGAGGCCTTGTAGTAATTCATAGAAAGCATCGAAGGTTTCCTCCATCCTACTCCTCACTGCTAGAAGTTCGTCTCCAAGAGGATGGAGTACTTCGGCGAAGTCATGCAGAGCGTCCTTGGTCCATTCTTTGACTTCGTAGAGATTGTGATCCAGTTGATGCAGCCTCTCATCAATGCTAGATGGAGAGGCTTCTGGAGTTCTTCCAGTTTGCTTCCTTCTTGATACAGATCTCGTTCTTGTTGACACCAGAGTCTCCATGTGTTGTGGCAGCTTGGCTTCTTCCATTCCCAGTCTAGGACTCCTAATGGCTGTTTGAGGAGTCATGGGAACGTTGGAGGTTGCTCCATACAACAGGCCTTGGGGGAATCCAACTAAAGGGGGGTCTTCAGTTGTCTGCTGCAATCCAACAGGTGCCTTCTGAGAGCTGAGAGAGTTGTCCATTGTGATGAACTCTCTTCTGCAGTCTGCTCATCTCCTTTTGAAAACTTCATTTCTTCTGTAGAAATTCCTTGTGGTTCCTATGCTAACTACACTTGAAGATTTTTCATATCCTGCATCAGCTGAGTGAGTGATTGTTGAGGTTGTGGCTCGTCTGTAGGTTGTGGCTCGTCTGCAGTAACAGTTTCAGTCTGCTCAGCTGCATCAACTCCTGGAACTGTGGTAGTTTGCACCTCTTCTTCTATGTCCTCAACTGCAAATGACGGGGCATTTTACAACTCTGTCTCGTCCACAGGCTTCTCGACAGTGAGATCCTCCTCTCTGTTGTAGACACTGAGATAGTCTGCTCCTTGACCTCAGTAGTCTGCTCTACTGCTCATGTTGTCTCCCCTATTGCGGCTGCTTCGGTTGTTGCTTTTGCTGCACCAGTCTGCACCTCTGTGCCTTGCTGCAATGGTTGAGAGGCTCCTTTCCTAGCCACTTCATCTATGAGTTCACCAAGGTGGCTGTTCCCGCATTGATCCTCATCACCATCGTCATCTCCACCTCCTGGAGATAGTGGTCTGCCAACCTATGGTCTTGACAAGTACTGTTGAATTTTCAGTGTTGCTGCTGGAACATGCTGGAACAGTTGCTTAGGACCTGATGGAATAAGCTTGGGAGGAGCAGCTGGAGGCAGTATAGGAGCTGCTCTCTTCTGCAGCCTAGTCTGCATAGCAGTCTACTGCTGCGTGGTCTACAGACTGGTCCTCTGCAAGATGGCCTCCTTGTGGATCTGTTCTGCATCTGCTACAAAGGCTTCATCCATCTTTCTTCGCTCTTCTGCAAGCTCTTCCTCTTCTGCTGTGGGAGTTGGCTCAGGTATGCTACTCACGATTGTCCTTTTCCTCCTGAGTTTGTGATGCTGTACAAACTCCTGCAGCATTGCCTCTTTCTGAAACTTTCCCAGAAGAGCATCAGTCTGTGCTCAGTGCTCTTGGGCCTTTCTTCTCAGCCCTTCAACATATTGAAGTGCCTCTTCAAACTTTTTTCTCTCCTCTGGGTCTTCTGCTTGTTTCTCAGCTGCCCAGACTTCTTCTGCTGTCCTCACTTGGACAATCTCCAGCTTAACATCATCAGCAGCATATGGAACAAGAGACATATTGGTGTAGGGAACCAAAGTTATTGTTGTTGGTTGATCTGATGTGATGGTTATTGTTGTTGTGGCTGGATCGTCTACAGTAATCTCAGTGATTATGATACCAGCTGTTTCAATAGGGACTTCTTATCAGATTAAGGCATCAAGGTTTCGAAGTTTTGCTTCAATATCCTCAATCTCCTTTCGTGTGTATCCCCTCGTAAACATCTTCTTTCTAAATTCAGCTCGAGGACCCTTCTGATTATCTTTGAAGCTCATTATTGAACATAGTATGAACTGTTGCAGGTCTTCGTCTGCACTTCCCTTCATGACCTTGAGAGCTACATTCGAGTCATGCAAAGCTGCTACTTCGAGGATCTTTGGGGGAAGTGTCCTTGAGGATGAGCCATCCTTAATGGCAGTGATTGTTTGTATCAATTGTTGCTCTGCAAGTTCTTTAGTCTGCTACATGTCTGCAGCTTCACCAATCGTTTGCACTGCTGCAGTGAGTGCTTCATTCATCTGTACTACTACGGTCTGCACGTCTGTAGACTTGGCTTCCTCTTCGATTGTTCTCCTTGCCTTTGCCAAACCTGCTGGCAATTTTCCAATCTTCTTTATGTTGATTTGTTTGGAGATGGTCCATGTCCTTCCCTGAGCGTCAGACAGCTTCTGCTTATGCTTTAGAATGATGCTTAGAATCCTGCCATAGAGGGGTTGCCTGGCCTCTACTGCACTAGCCAGTTGATACATCATCAGACTGGCCCAGTTAGCCTTGTACCTCATTAGGATGGCACACATGATCTCCGGTTGATCTTATGTGATCTGATCTTTGGAGAATTCCCGGGACATTATGACCTTCTTGACCACATTAGCAAGGAATTTGTGTTCCTTGGACAGGAACTTCTTCATTGTTCTGATTCCCACCTTCTGATGTTCCGAAGTGAGCATTGTCAGCCTTCTTTCTGTGACAATGTTTGTAGGTATTACTCTCGGACCTTCGTTGGGCAGTTTGAAGATCCGTGCTATGTCGTGCTGTGATTCGCATCCCGGTCTTCTTGTACGTATATGTAATCTCCTAGAAATCGCTCGAAACCCTTGCCTTTTCTATGAACTCCATGACCTCCTTATCAAAGATGTGGCTAGTGCTTTCGCAAAAATATTTCAATCCCGCTTCATGGATGCATTCTACCACTTCTTTAACTTCGTCGGATTCGTGTGTCAAGGTCTCAAAGTCCACAACTACACTCGTCTGTAACTCCTTTCTAGCAAGGCTCATTTATGCCCTTTGTGATTTGGAGGGTGTCGAAGAGGTGGATTTGTCGGCCATTTTTGTCTGAAAAGTTTGATTTTACAAATATTGTCAGAAAAGAGATTGAATAGAGAGTTTGAGAGCAATCAGAGAGAACTAAGGGTTAGGATTTGCTTGATTGCTTAGAGAGAGAGAGAGAGAGAGAGAATTATAAAGTAAATTCTGTAGCAGTTTTCTCTCCTTTTATAGATACTATGTATTTTTACCTTTAAAAACCAAAAAGTAACCGTTACACAGTTTCCCAAAATTATTCTGCCTGTTGCAAAAATCAAGGAGATAATTATGAAACTTTTTCTTTCCAAAAATAGCAGCAGTAGAGTGACACTTGTCTCTAGTCTCCATGGCTTGTGCAGTAGAGCAGTAAAGGAAAGTAACTCGTCTGCATTACTTGAAAATCATTGAGTTCGTTTCAAGTAACTTGCTCGTTTGCATCTACACATGTAGTAGAGCAATATATCAATGTTACTCTTCTCCATCCTTTGAAAACATTAAACCCATTTGAAATAACCTACTCGTCTTCTTCTACACCTACAGTAGAGCAGTAGAACAGTATCTATGGCCATTTTACTCATTCAAATCTATCATGTCCAGCTCTCCTCTAAACATGATAAATTTGTTTTCATCTAAGGGTTTAGTAAAAATGTCTACAATTTATTTTTTTATTGGAATGTATTCTAATTTTATATGACCCTTCTGCACATGATCTCTGATAAAATGATATCTGACATCAATGTGCTTGGTCCTTGAATGAAAAACAGGATTTTCAGAAATAGCCATTGCAGACATGTTATCACAAAATATGTTTGTTTTTGAAAACGTTAGTCCATAGTCTGCAAGCTGAGACCTCATCCAAAGTACCTGTATAGCACAGCTTCTTGCAGCTATGTATTCTGCTTCTGCAGTAGAGGTTAAGAAAGTGGTCTACTTCTTGCTGAGCCAAGAAATCAACCTTGCACCTAAAAATTTGACATTTACCACTTATGATTTTCCTGTCAACCCTGCAACCTGCAAAGTCTGTATCTGAATAACCAGTTAGTATAAAATCTGAATCCTTGGGATACCATATACCCAAGTTAAGAGTTCCTTTGAGATATCTGAATAACCAGTTAGTATAAAATCTGAATCCTTTGGATACCATATACCCAAGTTAAGAGTTCCTTTGAGATATCTCAGGATTCTCTTGACTGCAATATAGTGGGACTCCTTAGAATCAGATTGATACCTGACACAAACACAGACAGAGTACTGGATATCTGGCCTACTTGCAGTAAGGTAAAGTAAAGATCCTATTATTCCTCTATATAATGTTTGATCTATACTTTTTTTCTATTTCATCTTTATCAATTTTAGCGGTAGAGCTCATGGGGATTTTTGTTGGAGTTGAGTTTTCTAGGTCAAACTTTTTAATTACATTGGTTAAGTATTTTGATTGATTTATGAATATTCCTTTACTTAATTGTTTCACTTACAAACCTAGAAAGTATTTTAATTCACCCATGAGACTCATTTGAAATTTAGATTTCATTAGTGCTGCAAACCTTTCGCATAGTTTGCTGTTAGTACAACTAAAGATGATGTCATCTACGTATATTTACACTAATAAGGTATGCTCCTTGTGTTTCTTGAGAAACAGTGTGGTATCTACCTTCCCCCTTTGATAGCCATTATCAGAGAGAAAGGTAGAAAGAGTTTCATACCACGCTCTTGAAGCTTGTTTCAAGCTATAAAGGGCTTTGTCTAACCTATAGACATAGTTTGGATGTTCAAAATCTTCAAATCCAGGAGGCTGCTCGACATAAACTTCCCCATGTAACTTTCCATTGAGAAAAGCACTTTTTACATCCATCTGGAAGACTTTGTAGTCTTCGTATATAGCATACACCAGGAACATTCGTGTAGCTTCCAATCTTGCAACTGGGACACAGATCTCATCAAAATTGATCCTTTCTTCTTGAGAGTATCCTTTGGCCACCAGTCTAGCCTTGTTTCTGATGATGATTCCGTTTTCATCAGATTTGTTCCTGAAGACCCACTTGCAGCCAACAACTGGATAGTTCTTTGATCTTGGCACAAGATATCATACTTGATTTCTTTTGAACTCATTCAGTTCTTCTTGCATGGCATCTATCCAGTTAAGACCACTGAGAGCTTGATTGATTCTCTTAGGCTCCATTTTTGATATGAAGCAAGCAGAGAGGCACTCCTTTGTGGTTGTTCTCCTCGTCTACATTGGGGCATCCTTGTCCCCAATTATGTCTTTCTCAGTGTGTGCCTTGATTTATCTGCCTTTGTCCTCATGCTGGTCAAGGATAGTTTCTTCCAGCTTTTGCTCTGCTGTACTTTATTGTGGGTCTTCTACATTTTCTTTGTCTTCAGGAACTACAGACGACTCTGCCTTTACTGTAGGGTTATTTTCCTCGTCTGTATCCTGTTCATTATCTATATATGCACATTCCTCATCAAGAACATTAGCAGTACGTATAGATTACTCAGATTCATCAAAAGAAACATGAACTGACTCTTCTACAGCTTGTGTTTCCTTGTTGAATACTCTGAAGGTTTCGCTGCATGTGGAATACCATAGAAATATTCCCTCATTTGTTTTAGGGTCAAATTTCCCTGTGTTGTTTATCATTATTATGAACATAACATTTACACGCAAGTGCATGAAAATACTTGACAGTTGGTGTCTTTCCTTTCCATATTTCATATGGTGTCTTGTTATGCTGTGTGGTTATGAGGCATCTATTCTGCACATAACAGGCAGTGTTTACTGCTTTAACCCAGAAGCTCTTTGAAAGATTTGCATCAGAGAGCATTGTTCGGGATGTCTCAATAAGGGTTTTATTTTCCTTTCTGCAACACCATTTTGTTGTGGTGTTCTAGGTGCAGAAAAGTTATGCTTGATGCCATGATCATCACAGTATTTGTCAACCCCTTATTGATCAAATTCTGTGCCATGATCACTCTTAATTGTTACCGCATCTAAACCCTTTTCATTTTGTACTTGTCTAAGGAACCTAGTTAGCAGACTACAAGTTTCACTTTTTTTGTGCAGGAAGATTATCCAAGTATATCTCGAGTAATCATCTATTATTACTAGTGTGTATTTATTCCTACTCAGGCTCTCTACATCTACTGGTCCAAACAGATCCATGTGCAGTAGTTCGAGAACTCTTGTGGTCTCTGTTTGATTAACAAGTTTGAAACTTGCTCTAGTCTGCTTTCCTTCTTGACAAAGTCTGCATAATTTATCCTTCCTGAACTTAACTTTTTCTTTATCTATGACTCTACATATGTCATTAGTAAAGGCTACCTCATAGTTCTTATCACACGGTTGGCTAGTGGAAAGTAGGTTGTGTTCAAGCCCTTTGACATAAGCAGCGTTCCTAAAGATTAGAGAACCTGTACCAAGGGTTCCATAACCTTTAGTTTTATCTGCTTTGTCACCACCAAACATGACCAAGGGACCTTCTTCCTTTCTGTAATCTGTCAAGGTTCTTTTGTTCCTTGTCATGTGTCGTGAGCATCCACTATCCAGGTATCATAGTTCATCCTGTAATAACACATGCAACATTTGTACATGGTACCCATGATCATGGGTCGTCATTTGTTAGTCTTAGGTATCCACATTTGAATAGGTTTCTTGTGTGGTACCCAACACTGAAAGACTTTATAGTCGGCTTGCCACAATTGTAGCAGTAGACCTTTGGTTTAGCCTTAGGTCGTCTGCTTGGATGTTTCCATCCACTCTGTTGCATACAGCACATGCAGCAGTATTGTCTAAATGATCTCTTTGGTACACGAAGGAAACCCCTATTCCATACAGAGTAATTTGGTACAAATTGAGATTTCCCAAATCTACGATCAGCTTGATAATAAGTTATATACTCATTTCTTTTGACAGTATGTGCGTGAGAAGGTTTCTTGACTTCTGTTGCTGTATTAGCAGAAGTATTGGGCTTCAAGGACTGTGCAACAAAGGCTTTTGCCTTGTTCTTGCCCTCTGCAGTAGAGGAATTCCTCTCCTGCACAGTCTTTGTAGATGGATCAACCTTTAAAGGTTGTGCAGTAGAGACCTCACTAGTCTATATCTTGGTTACAGACGTCTCACCTTTCTGCAAGACTTTAACAGAGATATCCTTTGTCTCTTTGATGCGGGCTGCAGACGAGTTTGACTCATGTAAGTGAACCTTTTCACTAAGCCAACTCTTGTATCCAAGCCCAGACCTATCCTATGGATGTTGTCCTATGATCAGTGCTTTTTGCAGATCCAAAAACTTACCATTTCATGCATCCACTTGTGCTTGGAGCTCAGCATTTTTCTTGGTGAGTGAGTTCATGATGCGTGCTGTCGTTTACACGTCAAACTAATATTTATGAGCACTCACTTCACTCTATAAATACAGATTTAAATATAATAGTGGAAGTAAGGGTCGAACCCACAAAGAAAGTTGGAACTGATCAACTAAAATAACTTAAGACTTTTACTATTCTAGGAGTTAAGGGGGGAGGGGGGTTTGTTTAAAAGGTTGAATAACTAAACTAATGATTCAGAAATGTAAAAACTAAACTAATAGCAAGGTTGGTTGCTTAGATAGGAGAAATGTAGGGATTATGGTTGATTCATTTAGAATTATTTAGATCAATCATTGATGTCTTTAGGTGTGATGATTA
>JAOVYX010015833.1:0-26511 GCA_035668315.1 Drosera spatulata | reverse complement strand
CTCATGCCATACAAAACACATACTTAACCAGGATTCGTCGAGATTCCCTGTCCATTATATATGGAGACCTAACAGATACTTTTTTCGCTAGAAACCCCTCTGAGGAACCACTAGATGCTTTATCTAATCATCCTTTTGTTTGTTCCAGTTTGCTGGAGGGTTTGATGCTGAAAGTATGAAGGCGTTCGAAGAACTAAGAAGTCGTGTTCGTTCCCAGACAGGCGAAGACAATAAGGAAGGCACACAATGAGCGTATAGTTGTTTTTGTTACTCTTTGCATATTTGTATACAACTTTTGGTGTGTAAATCTGGTTTTGTTCATATTCACTGTAAAATTCGACATCTATAGTGCTAGATTGTACAAGCATCCATCCCAGGTGAACACTACAGTGCATCTTTTATCCCTAGCAGTTTGCCACACAATTCGTTTCTCGATATCTATGGTCTTATAGATCTGTTCCAATTACCAAATGAACATCGAATGAAATCATTCACATAAATGTAGTACTATCTCATATATGCAATATCGAAGCAAATACAAGACAATGAATAAGCTTCAATGATGCAATGGATTAGGACCTGTAGGTACCAGCGGCTTCTCATCAGCATAGCGTGGATCAATGTCTCGTCCGCGTTGGAACTCATGCTTGTAATGCGGGTGATCACGATAAAACGGAGCAAAGTTCAACGAGGTTGTCGTCAAGAGAAACTTCCTAGAGCTCAAACCGCGACCGTGATCAGTTGCTGTTAGCAAGAGTGCTGAGATTAAGAGCAAAGCGAAGAAGATATGAAATATCTTCAAAACCATGATGGATTATTAAGATGAGGAGGAGTTTGAGAAGATGCATGAAATCAGCCGAGCCGATGAGATTAAAAGGAGGAGGGAAGACGATTATTAGTTGACTGATTAATATGTACTTATGAGAAAACACCGTGTTTGACAGCTTGAATCTCGTGGGATGATTCAATTATTTAACAATGATGGGATTACTATTGGAGCTAAGAGTTGAAATTTGTGTGCAGTTGCTTCCATTGAGACTTTGATCCTGTGCGGATTCAATGGTTTGGTTAATCGAGGTCAAATGGGGGTTGAGAGGTTTATAAGTAACATAAAGATCACTTGCCTTCGATGTTGTACAGGGATCAATACATTTAGGGATTGTGTGATATTGTTGTTTAAAATTGAAAAAATCAAAGTCAATAAGAGAAATAAAAAAATCAGTAATAAAAATCAAAATCATTTTGTAATATATAATAATTTCGTATAAAGAAATCTTGAATATTATACTTAGATTAAACATGAAACATAAAAATGATTTTCTATTTTCTATTTCTGTTTTATTCATTTAAAAAAACAAAAAATAAAATAAAATAATATTAAACAGTTTTATTTATTAATCAGTAAAATAAAAATAAACATGATATCAATCAGACCTTAGAGGCTGATATTGCATAAAGTGATCTATGTCCTTATTTATCTAAATTTTCGAGATATTGATCTTTTTTATTTAAAAAAACATAATGACGAATGATGATGAACCACATCGGATTAAAAAAAGAAGAAGCACATCCTGGTAAAAACGAACAAACGAATGAATCTTTTGACTGTTGGTAGCAGGAACAGAAGCGCACATTGCAAATGTGATGTCAAGTACTGTATTGTCCAGCTAGACAGAATTTGTCTACCTATTGGTGCAGCAAATACCATGATTCGTGCCTGGTTTTTTTCGTCGTACTTTTGAGCCGTTATAGTATTTCGCCTCTGCTGTGACTAGATACGACCCTCGGCCTATTCTCATGGGCCGTTGCTCTTGCGATTCGTTGAGTCTGGTTTAAGAAACTGTCTCGTTTCTAAAATATTTGCAACAGTCCACATCTCTATCTGATATAAGTATATATGTTAGATTATCAAGTTAATTTAATAATAAATAATGTTTTCTCGTATTCATTGAGAACAGAAGGGTTTATTCTTTTATTATGATCTGAACAAGGCACATGTATACTTTAACGGTTCGATCAAAAAATTTGTCTAGACATAACATCAAGAAATTGGTTTTTGAAAAAAATATTTAGATAAGATCCACATAATAAAAAGAAGGATTAAAGATTCCTAAAATCTGCTGTAAGCAATTCTTTTTCAAGGTATAAGGTTAAGAATTTAACATTTTTTTGATGAGATAACATTTCGCCTAACATTTGATATTGTGATCAGATAAAAAAAAAACCAGAATTAAACGTTGCTCTCCGTTTAGGGCTAAAAGCATTCTCTACATCTATAGGGAAAAAAAGAAAAAGGCATTCGCCACATTTTCTTTAATCGGAGAAGTTTTGGCGTGGTTTCGCCGTCCCCCATTTCACCACAAAACCGCACAACACACCACCATGCGACGATCGGCGGCGCTCTGCCGAACACAATCGTCCGTCGCCGAGATCATCGGCGATCATCGCCGGCGCCGGTAACCTCCATTGTCGAATCCTGGTTCGATGAAAGAGACGATGAGGAGATTAACAGAATCATCACCGCAACACACCGAAAATGTACGCTATCTGATTTCAGTCTCTCGATCGACCTCAATCCTCTGAATCCATTTCGATTAGGGGTTCTGTATGGCGAAGTTTCATGTCAGCGTGTTTTTCTCAATCTCGGTGCATCGATCGATATGAATGCATTATGGTTCACATTGCCTATTCGTTGTGGTTTCATGTTGTTTTGGATTGCGAATTGTATGTATCGTTGAATTCATTGTTTGTGTTCGTCGATCTGAAATCGGAGGGTGATGGATAGTCAATGTGAGAGGCGAAACTAAATTCGAACTCTCATTTAATAAATATCATGAACTTGTCCATGGATTGTTTGATGATAAGGTATGTGTTTGCAGAAACGGAATGCAAGGAGGATCAGATAACTATGATTCAAACGATGATCGAATCTTATACTGGTAATTGTTTTTACAAGACCCTAACTGGTCATTGTCGGGCATTCTTTCACAGTTTCAAGGAACTTTTGTTGAATCTGTTTGCCTCCGCTACAGCATTGTGCAAACAATGTCCCTTGATCACCAATGTAAGTCGACAATGACTTCCCTCATTTGTTCGTCTTTTCCATGGTAATCACACCTGAAAGAGTTCTTCACCAATCGGTGCTATAGTTATTCCATTATAAGTACTTTGCTTGAATTCTACAGTGTTTGATTGAAGACCACCTCCCTTCATCTCCTTGATTCATACTGCAGGGGAAGAACCACTGTTTGTGCAAGTATGGAAACCGTGGTCGATCTTGCCTTGAATCACTCGTCCAAATTCAAGTTGATAAATTTAAATCCTTTTTATGCCAAGCGGGCAAGTCTCAATGTTGTGGAGAATATTGTGTGGGAATGTTACAATAAAGCAAAGATGCATCTACAGCCGCAGCAATATCTACTGAGGATCATTCGCACTTGTCTACAGTCATACTTAGGCGCTCTAGTTTGCCATCTAATCTGTTGTTCCCGCCACGCGGAACACGCTATGGCAACTCGTGATATTAGCGACTATCCGAGGCGGTGGTTCAGACCGTCTAGCGGACCATAACAATAGTGATTTAAATACGCAAATTGCTAATCACCCCCTTAATAGTACTTCCCCACATGAAAAAACCGAATATATCCCTGACCTCACCACCTCGTCAAATTAACCACATCCCACACCTCACACCTCACACATACAAAAGGTAATTCTGAAATAATGAAAAAAAAAGAAAAAAGATTATACTATTGAGAAGATGATTAGCGCCCCTTTTAAATACTTGTTTATTTATTGTTTTAAATTAAAATACTTATAAAAATGATTGTCATTAATGTTTTTCAGTAGCAAAGAAAGATGCAAGGATGGAGACAGGACACGAATGCGGGCTCCTCTAGAAGTATCCAGAAGATCTTTTTGCATGGAAAAGCAGAGCAGGCAGCACACCACCAAGCCGAAGGCAGAGCAGACAGCATCCTCCAATTATGCAATCAACTCAGATTTCGTCTCATCTCACTGCAAGGTACTGCACCCCCACAAATATAGTCATTCCACTGTTCGCTGTTAGTTTCCTTTATGTTTCAATATGTGCGGAGAAAATCAATTCCATGACTAGTAGTACAATATCACCCAGAAAATAAAATAAAAAAGGGGGTATAAAAGGACCACCTAAGCACATAATTTTTGCAGATACTATTACGAATTCAAAGACCAATGTTTCACGCAAAGTTGGACTGGAGGGTTCTGTTTAAGCATTATAATCCCGAATTCTGGTGTAGGAGGAGACAGAGACAGAGGCAATGAGGAGCCTCCCTTTTCAGCGAGTTTCACTCTTTATAAAATCTTCTTCTATTAACATCTGTTGTTGCATTTAATTTTTATCCCAGATTCTGGGCATCTTTGTCTCCCTTCTCTGCTCCATGGACTTACATTCTAGTATGAGAAACTTGGTGAGTTTTGTAGATGTTCGAGCCACATGCCTGTGTTTTCTTCTATACTGATTTGTTTATGCGATCGTAACCGCAATGTGTCCTCAAGTGCTGAATTTATGTTTGTTGCAGCACGGGCGTTTGCGGATGCAGGATAGCAATCGGAGGAGAAGGGCGTTGTCATCAAGCTTTGGGTTCAAGTTGCTGATCAATGCATGCACCATGGTTTCCTGACACGGGCGTATCAGGCAAGCTCTGTTTTTGACTCTTCTGGGTTTCATTCACGAACTTGTAATCTATTTATTGTGTCTAACATGCATCCTGGTTTCATCTGTTAGTCGACCTGATATTTTATTCATGTTCCTTCTAGTTTGTTTGTTTTGCTTTCAGCTAATTTCGTTGTGTGCGTTGCTCGGTTTCATTCGCTGCCGTTGAACAATGTTTCTCTTTAAAGTTCTTATAATTAGTTCAAAAATCTTGCTTTAACAATCGGCTTAGTTCAAATCCTGCTCTCTTTATAAGCTCATAGCACTCTACATTTATTGGGTCAACATACTTTCTAGTCTGGGCCAACCCAACAATTCTTTTCAAGGCCCAGCTCTCTTTGCCCTAGACACCTTTTATAGATGGGCTTTACTTGTGAAATTTTACATGGGTAGAAATGTACACCGTTCTGGCCCGTGGGCCGAGCCCGAGATTACCCAAAGAAATTAAGCAAAAGCTTCTTCTAAGACTCACTGTCTGTAGCTCTGCTTCAAAATTTGGGCTGGCCTTGAGTGCTTCAATATTTGGGCCCAGTCAGGCCGGCCCATAAACGCCGACTTCATCAAACGTTATTTTTCCTTTTTCAATGGAACCACTTTTTGGATAAAGAATCGTGAATAATGCTAGGCCCATGTACGAGGAAAGGAAGGTCCGAAATGGACTTTTAGCAGTGGGCCATGGCCCATGTTTTTCCCAATGTGGGCCGTGTCTTCCACTATCTTCGCTCCTTTTTGAAGCACTGGAACATCATCCCAACTTCCAAAGCACTATCTTTCTTTCTGAACTTCTTTTGATAATAAATTCTTTCTGTAACTTTTTAAAAAAAATGAATTATTTCTGAACTTTTGTTTTGTGGCAAAGTTATCAAGTCTCCTTTGGATAAAAAAAAAAAAAAAGAAAAAAAAGAAAGAAAAAGTTATCAAGTCTTCCATCTAAGATAAACATCACCTTCATTGTTTTTTTATGTTTTTTTTCTTAAAAAAGAAATCGTTTTCTGAAAAGACGATTTCTGAACAACAAAAATCACAAATCATTTGAAATCATTTTTTCTTGAGTTAGTAGACGATTTTTTGTGTCACTTGAATCCGGTTTTCTTTTTTAAGACGTGTGTTAAATAATTTGGAATTTTTGGATCGTTCATCTTATATTATATTTCTTAATTAAGTTGTAATTTTTTTCTGTTGTCTAAGTTTTATATTAATTTTCATAAAAATATTTTCAAAATATAAATGCAGCTTCATTTATTGACAAGAAATCGTCTTCTCAGGAAGCGATTTTTGTTGATAAGAAATCGTCTCCTGAGAAAACGATTTGTTTAGAAACAATAAACTCATTTTTTTAAGAAATAATTTCTTTTTTGATATTGATGGAAAAAATTTAAACGTCAAATAGATTCCCAACATCACTACTCTTATCCATTCTCCGAAAAACACTGTTCTACTCTTTTATCCTAGAAAGTTGAGGTGATAGAAAAGAGTGCTCTAGTACTGGAGTCAGTTCGGACTGTAGCGTTTCCGAGATAAGTAACATATTTTCCATCGCTAAAACGAGTCCTGTTCGTATTAGATCCTGATAAGATACGAAGACTCGAGTGTAGATTCTGTCGATGGTTTTTCTCAAACGAGCAATTGTCAAACTGGCTCAGTTCAATGTATTTGCATAATGTCAAAAAGTTCATTCTGTACACTTTTTTCTTGCTAGCGTGATCTTGGTTGACAAAATCTATATATGTGATTATTTTGATTAAGTTTACTTCGTTAACAAAATTGGTTCATAATTTTCCTTAATTGAATCCACAGATCAACTGTCCTAATTATATTCTGCAAAAAACGTCTCTAATATGGAGGCAGAATGATATAGGATCACAACACGATTGGATCATTTGCGCTAAAGATCAGTTGAGAGACTGCTTGCTGGACAATGCTTATGTATAGAGTATAATCCCGATGGCGAAATTATAGTAGATGATCTCTTGGCCGCCGAGAATGGAAGTAAATTGGGATGAACCAATTAGCTTATATAACACCCTTTGGATCTGATTCCTAAAGTTTTTTGGGACAAGCTTGAATGACTATGACGATGTAAAACACATTTACTCCTGTATAGAATCATCTAAATGCGATCACAACATATGACATAATATCAAACATAATGACATTGTTCTATGTTATACTCCTATCTTTTATGATATATTCCATTCATACTCTTCTTAATGTGCCCATTTTCCTTCCCTTCTTCCTCTACAGGAGACATAGTTATTTCCTGGAATGGCTTCTGCTGCAATAGGCAGGTAAGTTCATCTTACATTCTGCTCACTAATCGCTGTTTTTTCACTCTTGCATATTTTCGTGCATAGTAGTCGAGAGTTAACTATCTCAAAACCTTCACAGTTATTCTCACTATTTGCATAAATTCTCCAACTAGGGGTTTCTTGCAAGAGGGGGACAAGAAATGCTTTGTTTTGTACTAGTGTGGCCTTTAAAAGTTTGAAGGTACATAACACTATTATTGACAGTTGAAACTCCATTTCCTGAAAGTTCTTTAAATGGCGATAATAATATGAGCCTGAGTAGCTAGCTCGAGCACCACAAATCGAAGTAAAAGAAATCTGTCATTCTGTATCTGCCTTGAAGTTCATATGTGGCTAGCTTGCATATCTTTCGTCAATCTACTGATCTACAGTCCAAGCATTTAACTAAGTATTGCTATTCGTTGTACAGCATGCACCTTTGCTGATCTCTAGCAATGAATTATATGAAATCGGTACGATTAGTATTTCAATTCATCTTAAGAATCGACATGATCTAAGGTCTCCACTTTACTTATAAGCATTTCTGCATTTAGCTGCTGAATTATGGTGTACAATATTGCTGGGAAGTCAGCAAAATTAAGGGGAAAGTAACCATAGTTATTTGATCAAAACTCAAGATATGCATACTTGAAGGTGATCTATATATCTGATAAGAACTAAGAATGGAGCGAATGAACATCCATCAGTACAACAATATTTGTTGAATATCAAAAAGCATCATTTGATCGTTTATCCATTCATGCATGCCATTAATCAGGAGATATAAACACACAAACTAGTGATCAAAAATTAAAGTGTATCATATCCTTCCCCGGAAAGAACTTCCTAACTGAATATCACTTGCACGTACCTTGAACTTGATGATAACAGGCGTCTGAGGAGCTAAGTTCATCGTAGATCAAAGCTGACTAGGGTCATGGTTGCCATCAAGAGAAGAGCTGTTGCAGGAGAACTGATTTGGTAGGAACTGATGATGATGATGGGGCTGCTGTAAGTATATGCTACCAGATGCAGTCATGAAAAATGCATTAGGGTTTTGCTCTTGAAGTGCACTCAACATGATATTGTTTCCATTGTTCATCATCAATGCACCATAACCTGCAGGATTCGTTACGCCGTTGATCATCCTTGCAGTCTCTGCGGTCATCCATGAATGTCCGGAAAATCCCAGGAACCCATGATCGGACGGAGATCTCAACCCCATTGATTCGAGCCCCATTGGTTCGTGATCATGGTGGCCATAATCGTAGATGGAAGACGAAGACCTGGATGATGCTCCCAACAGCTTCTCAATGATGCCCACTGAGGCCATCTTGTTCTCTAATGATTGCTGGTGTACATTGGCCGACGAGCTGCATTTCTCCGGGATATCAACCGCTATAGGTGGGGATATCTCTATCGAGGAGTTGAATTCTTGAGCTGATTCCTCACAGTAAGTTGTCTCAGGTGTGGTACTCGACGACCCGAACTTCTCCATATTATTGTTGTTGTTGTTATTGTTGTTTGTGTCGTTGCTATGGTTTGTAGGATTCTGCTCACCCATCTGTTTCCGCTTCTCGATCTCCTTCTGCAGCATCTTCTCCTTTGTCCTTTGCCTAGCCCTAGCCCTCGCCTTGTCCCTTGACTCCCTGGCGAGGGACATCGGATGGCTATGGCTAGTGCTCTGCGTGTTTTGCTGTTGTTGTTGCAGCTGTTTCAGCTGACTGGCTGTTTTCCTCGTCGTGTTCCTAGTCTTCCTCTTGGAAGTATCCTCCTCGGGATCTTTTATCTCCGAGGAGAAGCGCTCCACGTGACCAACAACGTGAGCGTCTTCCATGACGTCCAACCCTATGCACTCAGATGTGGCAGACGAGGCGCTGCCACAGCTGAGATTCTTCTTCTGAGGGAGGCTCGATGTGAGGTCCTTGATAGCGGCCTTGGACTTGGTGAAGAGCCACTCGATGGTCTTGCTCGCCTTGTCGAACCCCAACATGTCCTGGAGGTCGAAGAACTTCCTCGCTATCTGGAGAGAGAGCCGCATCCTTCGGTCCCTCGGCCCCTGCGCCGTGTATATCTTGCTGTGTCTGTCCTTTTTTCCTGTCCTCCTCCTCGGCGCCCCCGGCTGCCTTGCTGTAGTAGCCCTCTTCTTCTTCCCTGTCGTGGTCGCCTCGGGTGTTCCTTTCGGGTCTGCCGCGGCCTCCATGTCAGCTGCTTTTTCCTTCTCCTTTCTCTTGTTGTTGTTGCTCTTTGCAGCTCCCCTCTTGGGCTTCTCGGTTGTCGTCTTGACTTCCGGGACTGCTTCAGGTGGAGCGCTGTGGATCGCAGCCTCGTCTCCGCTGTTGGTGGGCACATGTTGTTGCTCTTGATATTCATCCTCTTGGTGGTGGTGGTGGTGGTGGTGGTGGTGATTGTGGTGGTGTTGGAGGAAGTGGCCGAGGAGGAGCTCGTCGTCGTCGAGCAAGTGAGGTGGGAAATTCAAGAGGAAATTGCTAGGGTTTTCATCAAGTGATGAGGAGTAGTGATCAGAAAATGGGTTTTGAATGGTACTATTTGAAGGGAACATAACTTATCTTTTTTTTCTTTTGGCCTCCCCCTTTGCTTTTGCTTTATATGATGATGATGATGGTGTGTTTGTGGGATTCTTTGATTCACTCCATCTGTGTCATATACATCATCATCATCTTAAAGGAAAAGGGGAGACAGAGATGAAGAGAAGATGGTGCCCAATATTAAAGGTGATGAAATGTGTGTGGGAGCTAACATGAATAGTGATGGATGGATGGATATATATCTGTTATGACAGTGTTGTTTGTATTTTTGAGAAAGGAGAACAAGTACTCTGATTTTTTTACAGTAGGGTTTGAGAGAACAGTGGCAAAGGAGCTGAGCTGAGGAGGAGGAAGAAAAAAGTGAGCGATGAGATATGAGTTGATATATTTGTAGGGGTATGTATATGTGTTTTATTTGCAGTCATACATCACATGGCAGGTTGCAGGACCAAACCTCCAAACAGCTGCCGGTAGGCTACTTCCTACTCTTGATACTCTCTCTTTTATTTACATATGCTCCGCATGAAAATTACAACGTCAAACTCTGATCGAATTTTAATACTACCTCCGGCGCAAATTATAGCGAACAATTTAACTCGACACATGGATTTATGTATGTGTTGAATTTTTATGAGATTTGATGAAGAAAGAGTAATTTTTTTAATGATAGTGGGGTGTAAGTGGGGTTTAAGAAAGAGAATGAGAGAGGAGAAGAGAAAAAGATGATGGATGTATTGTAACAGATGATGATTTGTTTTAGTTTCTTTATGTAAAAATATTATTAAATATCGTATGTTGGTTATATTTTAGAATGATCGAATAGAAAAATGTGATTATAATATGAGACGAAAATAATATATATATTGAATTTTGGATAAATTTCTCGTAATAGTTTTTTTTGTGTGGATGTTGGGTGACTTTTTGTAGTTTTCAAAGAAAAAAATGTCAAAGTGTTTTTTGTGTGACGAAGTAAAAGACAACTTGTGTGTTGGACAGATGTACTAAATTGGGTTAGAGATTACCAATGTTTTTACATGTTATGCCCAAGATTACCAGTGTTTCTTCATCGTATACCGAAGGGAATCTTCTGATCCTCTCAATACCTGCATAGAATTGAGTTGGATGAGAAAGAAATAGAGTAAATGAGAGGGGTGTGTGGGGATAGAATAGAAGAAGTAGACTTGGGCATGTCTAGGATAGCTACATAGGCAGGCAGGGGTTGAGAGAGATAGTGTTGATGAACAAGGACAATTATTTGAATAAAACCAGGAAAGAGCAATAAACCCCACTTCACTCAGTACTCTTTCTTTCATTTTCATTTCTCTCCCAGCTTTTTATTATTTTTTATCAATATTTTTTCTTTAATCATCAGCAACAACATCGACAGCAAACCATTAAAATACAGAGAAGGGAGAATGAACTATGAAGTGCGAGGTGGAAACATGGAGAAAAAAGGGTGAGTGTAGTGTCCTATTATGGGGTTTGCCTGAGGCAGTGACCACTTAAAGGCTGTCAATTTCCACTTGAAAAAATGTTGGTTTACCCTCCATTACGATTGAGTAATTTGACATAATTATTAAAAAAAAATTGATTTAGTGTATTTTCATTTTAATACCTTTGAAAATATGGATTGAAATTATGAGTGGGTGAAAAGAGAATAAATAAATAAATATGATATTATATTATAAAATATGGATATTTTTGGATTTTTTAATATATTTAAGTTATTTAATATAAAAATATTATAATTTATATAGAACGTTTATTTTTAGTAATGTACATAATTTATTTGCGACTGAGGTTGTATTTCATATTTTTTCTGTTCCATTCAAATTATAATATTTTTTTTATATCTCATTCAAATTGTAGCATTTTCATATTTAACAATTTTTTTCTCTCTCACACACACACACACACACACACATATATATATATATATATATCAAAATATCCTTATTTTCTATCACATCAACTCATTCATCATCATTTTTTCTTTTTTTCTCATTTTATTATCTCACACATTCACAAAGACAAAATTATTATTTCTATTAATTCAACACACACATAAATTATCACGTAATTTAAATGGGACGGACGGAGTATCATTTATGATTTGTGATTTATACTCCATTTTTCTTAGATAAATTACGATGTATTGATTTGATATAATTATTAAAGAGTGTATTGATTTTTTTAATTTTTATCTAAATACTCTTGAGAGTTGTAAGAATGGGGTGAGTGAAATTGTGTGTGGGTATATAGAGAAATAAAAAATAATGAAAGAGGAGTTCGGATATTTTGAATTTTTGACTATTTTAAAGTTATCAATCATGAAAGAGTTATAATTTATATGAAATATTTATTTTAATAATATGTCATAATTTATATAGGACAGAGAGAATATTTAAATTTCACGATGCAGTGATATACTCGTCTCATCTTAAAATACTTTAAGTGCTAATTTAATGCGTATAATTTACATGTCTTTCAAGTGTGACGAGAGAATGTTTAAGTGGAACGAGAGAATGTGGCTGATTGATCACATGTACAAAGAGGATAAGAAGAGGAACAATTTTGAGTACTTTTA
Source organism: Drosera spatulata (assembly GCA_035668315.1). Taxonomy (NCBI): domain Eukaryota; kingdom Viridiplantae; phylum Streptophyta; class Magnoliopsida; order Caryophyllales; family Droseraceae; genus Drosera; species Drosera spatulata. Next base: position 14,391 of record JAOVYX010015833.1, on the reverse strand, counting down.
AAGAGAAGAAACAATGTTTTTGTCACTGGTGAGCATCAGGCGTATAGTTTTGCAACGGCACTGTCATCTCATAAAACCAATAGGGAGACTAACTCTTATAACTAGGATCACTATTCACTATTAATTCTCACCTTTATGTGGCAAGATATACTCCTACCTGTTCGAATGTTCATATGTTGTCTTGATATTCAATACTGAGCTTTGTACACTGAATCATTGCTAAATGAAAAGTTTGTAATGATATGCGTTCAGAGAATCAAACTTATGAGATCTATTTAGAAACCAGCTCCATCAAAAACTTTAAATAATTGTCAAGTGTGAAAAGTAATATCCGTATCTCAGTATTTGAAGATATATTTCATATGTATCGTTATCTTTGATTGGTGTACATTATAAGTGATACTTTTTCTGTCCCAATAAAATTATAACACTTATTGAATTGGACCGTCTCTACTAAACTGCAACATTATCCTATTTGAAAATTATGTTCTTATAAAAATATTAAAACATTATTATTATTTATTTTATATCATATCAATCCATCTCACCATTTTTTCTCTTCATTTTTTTTTTAACTCTTCTCACTCGCAAAAGTCAAAAGGTAATTTAGTTTTTATATTGAAAATCAACATATATATAAATTATCGTGTATGTTAAGTCAAATGATTATAATTCTGATAGAAGGGAGCATGTAGAATGTGTGTAACGTGTAGCTAGACCACATATTTTGCAAAGGATATGGCTATCCTAGTACATTGTCAATGTCCCAAGAGCATAGATTGGAGGAAACAGTCGGGTGGATATAGATGTGACAGATATGTAGATATATGTCGTTTGAAATCGAGACATTATAAACCAAGTAGAGAAAGTTATGAAATATAAAAATCTTGCAGTATAGTGTAAGTTTTTGAAAATGATGGTAAATTTATGCATTTTGTATACATATCAGACATTGAACTATATAGTCAGTATTGCCAAGCTGAATAGAGAACTGTGTAAGTGTAACAGGAAGCAGAAATTGCTTGGCGTATAAGATGACTAGCCAACCAAATAGATTGCTATATGTAGATTATAAACAATATCTTATAAAGGTGATCTTGGATAAAAGCACCCACATTTCAAGCCGTCAAATGTGTGACTAATATACCACTGGCCATGTTTCTTGTACTTCAAGCTCCGTGTTACACACACTCAACTACCCAAGCATCAACAGAACACATATCTTAACAATATTTACAACAGATGTTCTTAAGGCGGAGATGTCCACCGATGAAAGGATGTCACTTTTATTTTAAACAGTGATTATTTAATTTATGTTTATCATATTTATATTTATTTATTCATTCATAGATTCATTTTTTTTTCTTTCTTATATGTATTTTTTTTCCATTTTTTGGTTTTGAGATACTTCAAGCTACAGATGCAGCATGTATGTGCCATGTGGTATCAAATTTGAATTACACAAATGCCTTGACTTGCTTTGACTAAATTATTTGTTCTAACTGTGAGGAACATTGATTAAGCTTTATTTTAATTCCTCTCAGAATAACAATAAACAAGCTTTTTCTAGTTGTTTCGTGTAAAAAGTTTGCACTTTATTAGCTAGTGCTATTACTTAGGTACTGTAGCATCGGGCCCATTTGGCAGTCCAATATGTACATTATTAAAGCCACATCTATTTTTTCAAATTAACCATTTGTTAAATAAACATGATAATATATAGAGCTGTTATATGGTGCACTGTTATAGAGCTGTTTTCTTATAAGATTCAGAATTTAAAAAATTAGGTTGAATTTTGAAAAATCAATTTAAAAATTATATGATAAAAAAATGATTATAACTGTTGCTGCAACACCCTTCATTTTTTCATCATATATATAATGTTATTTCAATTGAAAAATTTTCTGAGTTTGAACGCCTTAAAAATCAAAGGTAGAAAGAACATACCTGAACGTATAATTTATTATTGCTCATTCATCCATTTGCGTTATGCATATATATGAGAATCAATGGTAAGGTATTCTTTCTCCACACTTGTCGTTGACATCAGAAAACGATCGCCCGATTTCATGTGTAATTCTTTAATTTTCAGGCTTTTGGTTGCATTCTAAATCTACCTAGCAAGTCCCGTAGGCAGCTTAATTTGGTCATCGCGGTACACAGTCGATAATGTAGTAATACGTACATGTAAGCTCACATGCAGTTCCTGGCATTCACAGTCACGATCATATGCATGCATCATGCTGAGAGTCATACAATTAGTAGGATCTTAGGTGTTGAACAATATGTTCGTACGATATCAATCGATGAAGGATTTTGCATTAAATTGATGGCATGTGAAAGCTAGAATGTTGAGAGTTCATAGCTATGACAAAAATGGAATCGTACATGTAATCATACAAATAAATGCTCAATACTCAAGCAAAGGGAGAATTGAGGAGGTACGTATACATGGTTACCTCAATGTTTGAACCTAGTTACGTACTATTCCTTCGTTTCAATTTACATGTAATCATTTTACTCAGACATGAGAATTTATATATGTAATGAATTTTTATGGAATTCGATGAAAAAAATTATTTTTTTTAGTGTTTGTGAGATTCACTGTAGCAACTAAGATATTAGATAGTGGAGTGTATTATGATAAATACTTTCTCCATCCCATAATAATTATAACATATATGTATTTTATATTATTTTATACATATGAATACAAATCTCGTTTTCATATAAATCATGTCTAATCGTTCCACAATATGTATTAGGTTGAAATACGTAACTTACACAACCATAGATGTTTCACGATAAATTTACAACAAAGTACGTTTGATCATCGTTACACGTATGTTAAATTTTACATCGATACACGTGACGGGTCAAAATGTTACGATAATTTTGGGATAGAGGGAGTAGTGATTGTTTTGGTACTCCCTACGTCATGTTTTAATTGCAACCATTTGACCCACCAAGTAATTTTATGTGAATGAAGAATTTTTATGGAATATGATAAAAAAAGAATATTTTTTTTAGTGGTAGTGGGATGCAGTGAGGTTTAGAAAAAATAATAAGAGAGAAGATGATGGGATGATTTAATTATATTAATATAAATTGATTATCAAATAAGAAGAGAATATAAATATCACAAATAAATTGAAACTGACTAAAAAAAATATTACAAATAAATTGGAATGAAGGGTTTTTTTTTTTTTTTGGAAAAGTTCACCAAAAATGAAAAGGTTATAAATAAATTGAGATGGTTCAATAAAAAAATGTTATATGTATATTGGTACGGAGATAGTAGTATTTCCAACGGGGAAAATAACAAATTTATGTAAAATGAATAGGAAAAAAGAAACGAAAATTGCATGGAACAAGCTATTTGTGTGGCTAGTTGCTCAAGGTTCAATAATGTTGCGTGCTTGATTTAATGTAACTTGTCAAACAATTAAACGTTTAACTCAATAAGTTTCATACTACTGTATGATCTTTTAGTGGTAACTGTGTATTGGCCGATATTCATACTTACATGTGTGAAGAAATAGCAGCTTTAATAATTTCAATTTTTTGATGATTCATATACGATCAATGATTGCATATTTATTTCCGCACCAAAATACTGTGACACTTGCCTCTTTATACAATCTTCTCTAATGTAAAATAACATGTAAATTTGCGGTGTAATTCTCGTCGACTTTGATTCTGAAGATACCGCTGTTGATAGTTCTTGTTATCCGATCGAATAGGATTTCGCTTTACATATGGGCAAGCAGTATAGCTCCCCGGAACAACATGCCATTGAGGTGATCTGTTTGCACATACATGGCGCTTTGCATACGTATCTAGAACATGACGCTTAAGGCGTAAATTTTTCTCTTTATTTTTATTATTCAATACACTTCATTATATTTCATTTATATCTCATTATATCTATAAAAAATTCAATATAATACAATACTACTCTTCATTTGAAAAATTAGTATTTTTATTTTATTTTATAGTTTTTGCACATACTCCAACACACATTTTAACATCACATCATTATTTTTCTCAATTACATACTTTATTTTTTCATTCATACTTATATCCTATTTTACTGTATCTGATTTGAATGCTCTTCATCTGTTTCTTCCGAGAAACACCTAATGCATATCCAAAGTATAACAGTCACAAGTTCCACAAGTACAAAGAAGATTCAAAGTTCCATACAAATGAACCATAACTATACATCAATTAAAAGTACTCATTCAACATATCGCTTCTTCAATATTTTCTCAAAGTTCCCAATCAGAATTCTACATAAGCGCTGGAGATCGCGTTAAAAGTTTCCAACCAGAAGTTCCACCATGGAATGTGCAGTTCCTCCATCGAATCTGCACTCAAAGATAACACATGAATGAGGTGAACCAACTCACAAACCACAGACAATAACACAAAAAGTCTGGTACTGCTAAATGTTGGCTCCACCTGGGTTTTCTCTGCCTTGATTGGATTCAGCAGCAGCTGCTGCTGCTGAATATATCATCAGATTCAGAGGAGAGTAAATGCTTCATCGCATGCGTAGATCATAGTCACAACCCCACCCTAGTATATGGAGCATACTAGCATTTTCCCCACATGTATACATATAGATCCATGCATATAAATTCCAGCATCTAATAATCTGTCTATCTATCCATCAAAGCAGAGAGAGCTGCAGTCAGCCTCAGGCATTGGCATTTTGAGGGTACAAAACGAAAAGCAAATTAAACGAAGGACCCATTTTCTGCGAAACGCAGGGAAGATGATGGTCACTTAATTGCACTGTACTAACTAGCAGTGTATGTGTAGGACAATATATTTGATCTTTCTTCTTGGAGTCTAGCTCGTCAGAATCTGGACAAAATTATTTTTCAATAACTTATATGTGGGTGCAACGCAGCTAAAGGATCAGAGACCCTGAGTCGTATCAATGTGTCTAAAGAACCCATAGTCATCAGAACAAAAACTTCAGCTTCTCACGGAGAGGTCATTTTCCTGAGTTCCTGCTATGAATTTGTGGTTTCTACTGTCTTGGAGCGATACGTTCAACTTCAAGCTCCTCAAACAGAACAAATCAGAACAGAACAAGAATAGCGTATCTTCTATCTAAGATGCAGAATTGATTTCCTACCTTGATGTTGGCCGAGCTGCTTCGAATTAAAACCCAGTAATCTTTATGCTATTTGGTGTAGATCCTAATTCTGGTGGCACAACACAAAAAGCACTCCAAGTCCAGGATGAGCTGATCGAAGTAATGTAATCACCGAACATCTGGTCAAACAAAATAGAAATAACTGTCAAGTTCAAGAAACCTGTAGTTATCATCACGATGAACCATTCTAGTATTGCCAATTATAGATGTACTTATAAGATGCCACGAAGCCAGCCAAATAGAATCTGCAAACTAGCTATCCTCATGTCTCATTTTCATGCCTGAGATGGTATCATTTTTCACATCTCTATCAAGCTGTTTTGTTATTTGCTGACTGACTGAGAGTACTCACTGGACTCATCACTGACAAACACCACCCTTTTTAGTGAGCACCAACTGCAGCAGCCCCACAATCTGAATTCATGGCTTCCAATCTCAATGTCTGGACCATAGAGAAGTGCCCTCACTCACTCACCACTATCAGTTATCAACAAAAAATTTCCATGTCCTATCTTTTTCCTTGGGACCAAAGTTTTGCAAATTGAAGCTATAGTTAAGTGAGAGTGTTATCTGTGTGACAATATCATAGGCTAGCTATAGCTATTGCAGAGAAAGCTGGGCCAATAATGCTATAGACACCCTGACACTCTCTGCCTGCATCACCAATATTTACTTGGTGTATGCAAATGCAATGGCACTCTGCTTTGACTGCTTTGCTGCTGCTAGCTCCTCCATATATTAACCCCAAAGATCAGTAATGTCTCTGTGTGTAAGTTAACAGATACTTTGAGTCTGATTCTGGTTTGGTTTGGACATTGGACGGAAGTCAAATCCAATCCGACATGCATCCCTAATGAGGCGACAAGCTCCTCGGGTCTTATGATTCTACTTAAGAGAAACTCAATCAACCCAATCATGATCCACGAATATTAAATTTCAATGATGCAAAGCTACGGCTTAGCACAGATTTTAGATACAAATACAATCACAAAAACCATATATGCATATGAATTCACCCACCCTCGCGGCCTAAGTTATAGACAAAATGAAGATGAGTTGAGTTCGGGCTAGCTACATGAGTACCGTTAAGCTACATAAAGAGTACTATTGAAGAAGATGAATGTATAGCATGCACAACGTGAATATAGGGAGACTTGAATTACACAGTAGTAGAATAGTAGTAGTAGTAGTAGTAATATTGGGATGTAGAAGCATGTGGGTATTCAAAGCTGAGGTCAAAGGGCGCAATTGAACCTACCACAAAGTACATGGGACCTCACATGCTCACCTAGCTACAAACTTCCCTAGATACCAAATCATCAATCATGATTCATAACCTACAATAGCGTACCTCAAAACCTCAACGATATATAAACTTTACACAATGAGAATTGTTCGATTGACGTAACATCAGAGTAGATATAACCACATGTTACTACACGAAATGCTAGTTCAAATATGGGCAGTCATGTTCCTTTGAGCTCGCAGGTTCCCTATAAATGCAACAAAGTTGCACGCACTCTTCCGCTTATGTTTGTTTCCGGGAAAAGATTACTTGTAAGTATTAGTCCAAGTATTGATAGTCTCGGAACTATTAATGGCACCCGACCTCCACCACACTAATTAATCCCGGGAGGTTAAGTTAGTAACTAGGATTGATACTCCCGATCTTATTGCTCTAACATCAAAACAAATGTGGGAACGTAGCATACGATGGATTATTAGTCCAGTCCTAACCCTTACAAACCTAACACCAACACGGAATTCAGTTCAACTGGTTTCCATATCAGGTGTTACATTAACCCTTTACAGACTTTGCAATCAATGAATCGAATATGTACAAAAAGATATGATCATAGATAAGTGCCTTCTCCGATTATGATCGACTATCCACATACACGAATACAATTACTCCTACATCGAAGAAGAAAAATCAAACCACATCGAAATTGAACTTACTCTGAATTTCTTCATTTCCAAGCAAAATGGAAAACAATTACAGCATCACAAGCAATGCGAAATCAAATCACAGACACCATAGATGACGGAGTTGAAATGAGAATCAATTTCTGGTTCGAGAAACGAAGGATCGAATCCTCGACGGGCTACGACGGCGGCGAATTCTGCCATCGCAGTCATCATCATAGGTTAATCGTGCAATCCTTTTCTGGGTTTTGGGCCTGAGTCAGTCAGGATAGTAATACCATAGCATGTGAGATTTCGAAGAGACTACTGGACCAAGGATTGGGCCCACAGGCAGACCCAAATAGTCCACGAAGGTGTAAGTAACTGGCATTGTTGGTTTCATTTTGCCTGGGCCTGGGCCGCGGGCCCATTTTCTTCTCCTCCCAACTGGGCCGGAAATTCTCAAGTCTAAGATATTCTCGTATTGTCCGTCTCTTCGCACAAGCTACCTCATTATCGGCGGCCAACGCGGCCCCCCAAAACGACGCCGTTTGCGAACACAAACCCGCCACATTTTACTGCATTAATAATTACTATCGAGTGGTTATGGATCGATGAAATGAGATTAGCTGTTGACCCAGCGATATCAAGTTTGTGATTTTTTTTTCATCCGAACGGAAATCCTAAATCCATCCATCAATCGGCTGGCAATCAGCAGCTTCAGCTATCGACGAGAATCCGTCTGTTTCGCTGTTGTTCCTTCACATTCCTCGTCAAAGATTTGTTTGCTTTCTCGCACCTTTTCTAACGTGACCTAATTAAACGATAGCGTAGAATAGGATTTCCTATCGATTTTTTTTTTCCCCCATGCTCTTCACTCCTCTATGTGATAACCACCCATCGTCACTCAACCATGGGGACGATATGACGTTCGGTATCGATTTTGGGAATGAGGCTAGTGTTGTGGCTATAAAAAAAGATTCTGAATCAGGAGTTGAACTGATCTTGAATGAGAAAGATGACAACTTGAGAAAAAGATTTTCGGTCTCTTTTTTTTCTTTTTTTTCGGAAAAAGATTAAAATTCCCATTACGAAAAAAGATTTTTACGTACAAATGCCATCAACTAATGAGGCAACACCAGAAAATAAGAGATTACAACCAAAGAAATACACAAAAGCTATCAGCTTGTTGTAATGGCTGAAGCTTGTTGAAGCTTTAAGTTCAAAAAAATAAAATAAAAAATGAAGCTTGTTGTAATGGCTTGTTTATTACTTTTACAACAATCAAGTTTCTTCCATTACATAATAGTTTGTTAAAGTTAATTAAAAAATGAAAACAATCTTTAATTTGTCTAAAAGATTGTGATTCATCATGTAAAATGAATATGTATCTACTTTCAACGTTGTAAAATGAAAATATTTAAGATCTTAGGTGGTGATTTATCTCCTTGATTGTAATTTGAACAAGTAATATTAAACTATGAACTTTTTAAGGTTGTAATATGAAATTATTTTAGATTTGAGATAGTAATGTGTCCTTAAGGTGACATTGGAATTATTTAGGATTTTGAGATTATAATTTATCCACATGATTGTAATTTGAACAAGTAATATGATATTTTCAACTTTTAAGTTTATAATATGACATTATCTACAATTTGAGATAGTAGTTTGTCCACAAGACGATGATTTGAGATTATAATATGAAAATATAAAATTTTGAGATTATAATATAAAAATTATATAAGATTTTAGGCGATAATATGAAATAACCCTAAGTAATTTCATCGTTCAAAACTCACATACATGTTAGGGAGCAAGTTGAACTCAACACGCCATTTAGGCATAGACAAAGCCATATTTTGTCAGTAAACAATATCAATTTGCTAAAATCTCACAAGGTCGTTTCAGTGGATTTCGTATTATAATATAACATTGTGGTTAATCAATGGACATTAAAGTGCCACATGGGTTGTTTTACTTTGTGTAGGGATTTGTACATCAAATTTTATAAATAAACAAAAAATAACATTTTTATTCTCATAGTCATAGATTTAACAAAATGCTACATTTATCATGAAATAACTTGTATATTGGAGTCCCATATTTTTGAGTCATTACTATTATTTGATTATAACAACCCATATACATATTGGGTTGGACACTTGGACTTGCTCTTACACTGCTAGATAATTAAGGCAATACAACCTCGGTCGTTATGGTTCCAAGAAAGGAGAAAGCCAATGGACTGCTCTAACTGCACAACAAAACCCAGAGGAAATCTCCCTCACAATCCTTCACTTGATGAGTTCTCAGCATCATCTCTTTCGACTCCTGAAAAATATCTCACCCAATCACTTGCTTCCAAAATACCTAAACAAGACATCAAATACTATGATACAAAGAATCTCCAAGTTTTTCAAAAGAAAAAACATAATGGACAAGAAACACACGAAGAAAAGCTTTCGTCAATATTCCTCAAAGAAGGCAATCGGATACCCTTCTCAGCGAACACAGGATGTAATTCGAAAGAAAAGAATGGCCACAGACTCAGCATCTCCTTGGAGGTTTGGCTCAAGGTAGTGTCGTAGTCGACCCTAATAAATAAAGAAGTATTGGGCAGGCCTTTACGTATGAGCCTAATTTCCTGGTTGGGCGTAATATTATTAAGAAATTAGAATGTCATAAAACCATAGGTTTGTCTCGTTGAAGCCCAGACATCATAAAAAACGGGGGAAAAAAGAAAAGAAAAAAATAACCGAAGAGATTGAAAGAGTGGAACGTCATGATAGTGTGGGACTGATGTCATGATTAAAGGTCTAAGGTCTCGAAGGCAAAGTCGTTTTTCAGGGGTCATTGTTTTGCTAGTGGTGAATGTCTGGCGGTGGTCGCTGCTATAATGGAACCCTTTGAACGTTCCATCATTTTAAAAAGATTCTGTACATCATTACGTTTACATGTTCTTATATCAAATTTTGATCATCTGAAATCATTTATCGTTACCTTCTCCTGAAGAACTAAACATTTTAAGAATATCTCTCATAGATATGATGACTAATTAACCGATATTACGCCTTTATTTATGAATTATAAAAAAGATTAGGGTACGAAATCAAGGAACTAAAGCAAAAGGCACCCATCTTATGTTTAGGGGGAGGGGGAGTCTTTGAGAAGAAGTATTGCAGCAACACAAAGGACACAAAAAGCAAAGTGTTCATCTGTGTTACCAAAAGTGTCCTTTTGACAAAACTTTTCACCACCAATGTCTTGTAATTCTGACCTCTCAATACATAATTCTGTACATTTGCCTCCCACGTATGTAGGGCTTCCCCCAATCCCTTTTCATGCCCACTTATTGGTTCTGTTCAGACATATTAGCAGTGTTTTTTGACTAACACATTTGATCATGACTTGATTCGATTCCCTGTTCAACCTCAATTTCATGCAACATGGTGTTGAGCTTGTATATTTAAATGTAGGCATGGTGGATAGAGATGTCTATGTTCCATATGTGGTGAAAGATAGATCACTGAGGAGGTTATCAAAAAATTTGAATCAATTAGACATTTCTTTCATCCTAAAAAGATTATATTCCTTGTACACATAACCCAAAAAGATGATGACATTATAGATGATCCGCACGATAAATAAACGATTTTTTTGTGAATTTATCGTGAAACATCAAACATAGTAAATCTCACGAGTATCATATCGTTTACTAATAAAAAAAATAACACATCGAAATACGTAATGAATAATACAGTTAGTTTGAATGGATTTTAAATACGACAAAATTGTATACTCTGATGATTCGAGAGAAATCTAACAGGGAATCCAACAGTCTAAACTGAACCTCAATAGCAGATATGTCCAAATTACAAGAATTCCATGATGTAGTGCAAGGAACTGAATGCATATTTGAACATGCATGGATGTGAAAGGGAGGGCAAAACAAAAGCAAGGAAAACCAATCCTAGTAGCAGCTAGGCATATAGGGTAGTAGCAAAAATGGAAGCACAGTTTTGGACCAACAAGAGCAGTTTCAGACAAGAAGACACCACCAACCAACTGAGACCGGAGGGTCCTCACTGGTCACAACAAATAGATGAGAGGATCATCCAAGTTTATTTTCCAATAACTTGGCTTATGTTCCAAGCTAATCCTCACCGATGATGAAACGAAAGCACAAAATATAAAACTAAAAAAATAATGTTTAATTTTTTTTATTTATTTAAATATAATATTCTAGATTTTTCTTGATAAAAAATATTTTATATTATGAAATATTTTTTGGTTTTGATTATTGATGTTTAATTCCATCGTAGTTTTGATTTCAATTTTTAAGCAACGTTAAAGAGCAAATACAATGCACAATGCAAATGACATGTTATAATCAAAATTTAGCAAGAAGTCCTAAATATTACACTGCAATGGGCTTGAAGAGTTGTACCAAACTATAGCCTTTACTATACCCTGTGTTATATTTGTCAATCAAAATAACATTTGCTATGATTTGACAATTTTTGAATATTGAAGACAAACCTAAATATCAAAAACATAAAATTCAACAACACATGTGTTTTTTTATTCATCATTGATTAAACGAAAATGTTAAAATATAACATGACACCACTAAATCAATATTGATAAAATATAACAAAATAATACTAATCAAGTTCAAATTATAACTATATCTATAATAAAATGACATTGTGCATTGGAGTTGCTCTAAAATCGCTTCCAAATTTAAGATGACATCAAGGACGGCTTAACGTATATGATCAATCCAGCTCTGAGATGAAAATTGAAAGCCAAGGAAGAAGAAAAAGGAAAGACAAGAGATGGAATGAAGAGTGAGTTCCAAGACACAATGATTACAAAGGTGCTGTGGCGTGGAAGCAGGCGGAGAATCGAGGCTCATTGGAATCCCCATCACTTCCTTCTTCTTTTACTTGCACAGGGAGACCAACCCAGATAAATTTTATTCCTTCGTTTCAAAATTGTTATAAACATTTTGATAAATGACGTATATCGATATAAAATTTGATAGATGTATAATGACGATCAAATATAATTTTTTATAAATTTATCGTAAAATATTAATGATTATATACTAAATAAAAGATAAATCTACGACGGAAAAAAACACGATGGAAAAAAGCCGCAGCAATATGAAAATATCTGCGACAGATCAGTCGCAAAAAAAAAAAAAAAAGAGAAAAAGAAAAAAAATATTACGACGGATTCCGTTGTAAAAGAGAATACGGATAAAATATTTAAAATTTTGAAATTAATTAAAGTTTCTGCGACGGAATCTGTCGTAAAATTCTATAAATAATTTAATTTTAACTTTAAAAATTATTATAAATATTCCAAAACATTTGGCAAAAAGACAAACAATGCAGACATTGATAGGTTGCGACGGATTCCATCGCAGATTAGCTTATTTTTTGTATTTTGATCACAAAAATTTTAATCTGTTAAGCGTAAAAAACTTATTTGCGACAGATTTCGTCGCGAAATATTGAAAAAATATTTAGAAAAGAGGTTTTTCACATATGAAACATACAATAATCATGTTACAAGTATAAGTTTGAAATCTTTACATCAAATTAAGATAATTACAAATTAAAAGTTTTTTATGCATTTCAATGTTATATATTTCGAATTATTAGAGTTATATGTTGTATATATTATGTTAGGATGAAAATAAGATGTTACACTTTAAAATAAAAATAAAATCAAATAATTATTGATAATATGACATACTTTGATCATTAAGATTGTTTAAGAGTGTAAAATATTATGATAAAGCTAAAAGTTTAAGGCTAATGATTTTGTAAGTGTAACGTCCCGATTTTCAAGTCTTTTTCTGAAAACCCTCATGGTATTACTGCCACTAGGGTCCCACAAATCCTACCCAGGTAATTCAACTTAACTCGGTTTAGAATAAATCCAAATGGATATACACTTAAAGTATTATCAAACTACATCCACAAGTTTACTTATTTATTACATATTAAAGCAGCAGAAACTTAGAAATGTTGTTTCAAGCATTAATATTACAAACATGATCATAGCTTAATCAAAATCCGTCCTCAAGTCTTGCACCTGAAAAGATGCAAATCAAGAAACAGAAGAATAGCAACGTCGTGAGCTATATGAGCTCAGTAACGTGCCGGCCCCTTTTTCAGGGGAAACACAAAAAGAAAAGAAGAGAAAACAGTCTGTCCTAAGACCACAACAAAATCAGTCATGTAATTGACATTCATGACAGACCACAAATACCTTCTTGTTACCACTGTGACTTTGGCAAAAAATGTAAATCCATAGCTTTTTCTAGAAACTTAAAGTCTGAGGTCACTCGAAATAGGGAATCAACTTGTAACGACGTCCAAGGGTCTCCTGCAACGAGATACCCCACAACCTGACAACCTCATAGGATTGTCTATGCGTATAAAATGATTAGTCGTAACTACTCATTCCTGTACAGTTTAACCTGACATCTTCCCCAAGTCACAGTGTAATAACTCAGTAGGATTAACAAACTCGGAGTTTAACCTCACCTCTAATGAATTCATTCCTATTTTACATGTTCATCTTTAACATGACATCATTTATAGGATTAATCTGTATTAACCCTAATCTTTTGTTCATTATCGTGTGCTAAACCTTGTAAACCTAGCACTTGACTTTATCACATCCATATATCGTACAGGGTTAACGGAGAAAAACCTACCCAAACCCTAATATTAGGACTATCAATGTTAGGTTATCATGAACTGCGATAAGTAACAAGTGCTACCACATCATCATACCATAACACAGAAATACAAACATAACACAGCACAACATCACACAACGCACATGGCAAAATTACCCATTACGCGTTAACATATAACTAATATATTAACATGTATCGCCATCCAGACCAGAAATCTAAACGTTACCTTCTTATTGTAATTTCCTCACACGTACGCTCAACTTGTTTTTTACGTCTCAACGGATGGAATCTTCAAATTCTATATGATGGTATGATTCATATATTAGTACATTTGTTTGTTCGTGTTACGGTGTTAAACATGTTTATTCATACTTCGTGAAAAACCAATAGTACTAATTGTGAGTGTTTGGAGTTGTTTTAGGATCAAAACGATCATTTTCGGCCCAAAAGGTTCTGAGATGACATCCCAACCTCTAAGTCGGATATCTCGACCTTGGAACGGGTGTCTCGGTGTTTGGAATGAACGTTCCTGCCTTTGAAGTGAGCTTCTCGGCCTTTGGAACGAGTATCCTAGATTCTATCCATCTTAACC